>CAUYQG010117904.1:0-22303 GCA_963574415.1 Tarsius wallacei
GAGTGCAGTGGCTGCTCCCGGTCACCGCAGCCTCGACCTGCTGGGCTCTGGCGATCCTTCCGCCTCAGCCTTCCGAGTAGCTGGAACTACAGGCGCGCGCTACCACACCCGGCTGATTTTTTGATTTATTGTAGAGATGAGGTCTCGCTTGCCCAGGCAGGTCTCAAACCCGCGGGCCCAGGCAATCCACTCACCTCAGCCTCCCAAAGGCGCGGGATTACAGGCTGAGCCACCGAGCCCGTTGAAGACCTAAGCACCAGTACTTCAGAATGTTAACTGCATTTTTAAATGACCCTTTTAACAGATTGCCAAGTTAAAATGGGACTGTTAGGCTGGGCTCAAATCCAATCTGTTATCCCCCTAAGAAGAGATTAGGATACAAAAAGATATTAGGGATGCATGTGCACAGAGGAAAGACCATGTAAGAACAACACAGCAAAAAAATGGTCATCCGTAAACCAAAGAGAAGAGAGGCCTTGGAAGACACCAAACTTGCTGACATCTTGGAATTCAAGCCTTTGGAACAGTGAGAAAACTTGTTTAGCCTGCCTAGTTGGTGGTATTTTGTTATGGTAGCCCTAGCAAACTCACACTGTCATGGTGTATAATTCTTTTTATATGTTGCTAGATTTGTTTTGCTAGTATTTTGATGAGGATTTTTACATCTACATTGATAAGATATATTGGTATAATTACTTGTGAAGTCTGTTTGGTTTTGTACCAGCATTAATACTGGCCTCAGAGAAGAGGTTGAGAAGGGTTTCCTCCTCTTAGATGTCTTGGGCACATTCATGAAAATTTGGTAGAATTCAATGATGAAGACATATGAGCCAGGCTTTTCTTTGTGGGTAGTTTTTTTTTTTTTTTTGAGTTGGAGTCTCACTCTGTCACCCAGACTAGAGTGCAGTGGCTGCTCCCGGCCACCGCAGCCTCGACCGGCTGGGCTCCGGCGATCCTTCCGCCTCAGCCTTCCAAGGAGCTGGAATTACAGATGTGCACTACCACGCTCAGCTAATTTTTTTGATTTATTGTAGAGATGAGGTCTCGCCAAGTTGCCCAGGCGGGGCTCGAACCCACGGGTTCAGGCAATCCACTCACCTCAGCCTCCCAAAGCGTGGGATTACAGGCTGAGCCACTAAGCCCGCCTAGTTTTTTTTTTTTAAACAAAACTATAAATTTAATTTATTCGCTTGTTACAGATATATTCAGATTATACATTTTTTTCCAGTTAGTTCCTCGGGTAGTTTGCGATTTTCTAGAAACATGCTCATTTCATATAAGTTATTTAATTTGTTGGCATGCAATTGTTCATAGTAGTCCTTTATAATCTTTTTTATTTCTGTAAGGTCAGTAATAATGCACCATATTTACTTCTTATTCTAGTAGTTTGAGTCTTTTCTCCTTCTTTTTTCCTTTGTCAGACTAGCTAAAAGTTTGTCAATATTGTTGATCTTTTTAAAGAATCAGCTTTGGTTTTGCTAATTTTCTCTATTGTTTTATAGTCAACATTTCACTAATTTTCGGTTCAACATTTATTATTTCCTTCCTTCTTTTTACTTTATGTTATTTGCTCTTTTTTTTTTTTCCAGTTTCTTAGGGTTATTGATTCGAGATCTTTCTTCTAACAAAGGCATTCATAGCTATAAACTTCCCTATAAGCTTTGTTTTAATTGCATTCCATAAGAATTGTTATCTTGTTGATCTGTCGTTTCAGACTATTTTGATTTCTTCTTTGACTTGCCACTTATTTACATACCACCATTACTTTGAATATATTTTCTTTTACTTCATCTCCTCTTCCATTATGTGCATGTTGGTGTATTTGATGGTTTTCCACATTTTTCTGAGGCTCTATTTATTCCCCCCACCTTTGGCTTGAATAATCTATTTCACTTTATCTTCACGTTTGCTACTTCTTTCTGCCATCTATCAAAATCTAGTATTGAGCTCCTGTAGTCAATTTTAAAAATTTTCATTATTGTATTTTTCAACTAAAAAATTTCCACTTAATATTTTGTAATTTCTGTATCTTTATTGACATTCTCTATTTGATGTGACACTGTCATCATACTTTACTTTTGTTTTTAATTTTATTTATTTTTATTTCAATAGTTCTGGGGGGGGGTACAACCAGGCTTTACTTTTAAAATCATGGTTGATTTTCATTCTGTGAACAAATTTACAGTGACTGCTTTGAAATTTATTTTAAATCTGACATCTGGTCTCTCTCACACAGTTTCTATTGTCTACTTTTTCTTGTGTATGGGTTATACTTTCTGCAACTATGAATTTGACTAGTTAAGATACTTCATATATATGGAATCATACAGAATTTGTCCTTTTGCAACTGGCTTATTTCACATAATGTTATATCTTCAGGTTCATCCATGTTGCAGCATGTGTCAGACTTTCCTTCCTTTTCAAGGCTGCTAACAGTGCATGGTATGTATATGCCACATTTTATTTATCCACTCATCTGTTAATGAATACCTCAGTTGTTCTCACTTTGTAGCTATTGTACATAATGCTGCTATAAAGATGGTTGCTCAAATATCTGTTTAAAGCCCTACTTTAGGGCTTTTAACAGTCTTTTGCATTTATACTCAGAAATAGAATTCCTGAATCATACAGTAGTTCTGTTTTTAAGTTTTTGAGGAACCACAATACCGTGTCTCACAGTGGTTACACCATTTTAAAATCCTACCACCACCACACAGGGTTTCAATCTTCCCACATCCTTGACACTTGTTTTTTTAATAGTAGCCATCATAATTGGTGTAAAATCGTATCTCACTGTGGCTTTCATCTGCATTTCCCTAATGACTAGTAATGTTGAATATCTTTTCATGTACTTGTTGGTTATTTGTATATCTTCTTTGGAGAAATATCTATTCAAGTCCTTTGCCCATCTTTCAACTGGGCTGTTTTTGCTTTTTTTTTTTTTTTTTTTAAGGGGTTCTCCATATACTCTGGGTATTAACCACTTGTCATATATATGACTTGCAAATATTTATCCCCAATCTGTAGGATGACTTTTCACTATGTTGGTTCTGTCCTTTGCTGAACAGAAGTTTCTAATTTTGATATAGCCCAATATATCTATTTTTTTCAAGAGCTGCATGCGTTCTTGGTGTCATATCCAAGAAATTGCTGCCAAATCCAATGTCATAAAGTTTTTCCTCTGAGTTTCATAGATTTGCCTCTTACTTTTCGATCTTTCATCCATTTTGAGTTCATTTTTGTACACGGTGTAAGGTAAGGGTACTTCATTCTTCTCTGTGAGGATATCCAGATGTCCCAACATCATTTCTTGATAAGACTGTCCTTTCTCTACTACATAGTCTTGGCATCCTTGTTGAAAATTATCTGACCATATATCTGAGGGTATATTTCTGGGCTCTCTATTCTGTTTCATTGGTCTATACTGTATGTCTGTCTTCATTCTAGTGCCACACTATTTTGATGACTATAGATTTATAATAAGTTTTGAAATCAGGAAGTATGAGACTTCTAAGTTTGTTCTTTTTTTTGTTTTTTGAAAGCAGGATTTATTAAGAGGACAGAAAAGCTTCCACAGTGGGAGGGGACCCGAGGGGGTTGCCCTGTTCTTCTTTTTCAAGATTGTTTTGGCTATTTGGGTCTCTTGATATTTCATATCAACTTTGGGATGGGTTTCCTATTTCTGAAAAAATATATTCATCATTGGGATTTTGGTAAAGATTGCATTAAATCTGTATATCACTTTGGGTAGTACTGACATTCTAACAATACTAAGTCTTCCAATCCATGGACAAGAAATATCTTTCCATTTATTGGTATCTTCTTTCATTTCTTTCAGCAATGTTTTGTAGTTTTCAGTGTAGAAACCTTTGGTTTCCTTGCTTAAGTTTATTCTTAAGTATTTTATTATGTTTGATCCTACTGTAAATGCAAACGTTTTCTTAATTTCCTTTTTAGATTGCTCTTTGTTAGAAATACAACAGATTTCTGTGTCAATTTTCTATCCTGCAACTTTGTTGAATTCATTTATTAGTTCTAACAGTTTGTGTATGTATATAATCCTTTTTTTTTTTTTGGAAAGCAGGATTTGTTGAGAGGACAGAAAAGCTCCCACAGTGGGAGGGGACCAGAAAGGGTTGCCCATGTATGTGATCTTTACAGTTTTGTACATATAAGATCACGTCATCTGTGAACAGAGATGATTTTTCTTTTCCCTTCCAATTTTGATGCCTTTTATTTTATTTTTTTGCCTAATCGCGCTGACCAGGACTTCCGCTATTATAATATGCTGAAGTGATGAAATCAGGCATCCTTCTCTTGTTCCTAATCTTGGGATAAAAACTTCCAGTATCAGTCTCAGCAATGGACAGCTGGAGGCAGGATGATAAACACTAAAGTGTTTTTTTTTAGGGGGCGTTATACACACACATAAACAAAATATATATTATATATGTGTAAACACAAGTATTTTTTACTAACACTATATTGGGGTTGTTTTCATTTTTGGCCATTAGGAATAAAGTTGCTATAAACATCATACAAAGGTGTTTGTACAAACATATACTTTATTTTCTCTTGGTAAATACCTAGAATTGGAATAGCTGGATGATATAGTAGGTATATGTTTAATACTTAATAACTTGCCAAGTTATCTTCTATTTTCCATGTCTACCAGCAGCATCTGAGAGTTAGTTCCTCCACATATTTGTCAGCACTTGATATGGTCAGCCTTTTTTTTTCTTTTGAGAAAGTAGGATTTATTGAGAGGACAGAGAAGCTCCCACAGTGGGAGGGGACCCAAAGGGGTTGCCCCGGTCAGCCTTTTTAATGTTAGTCATTCTAATAGGTATTTAGCAGTATTTTATGGTTCTAATTAGCATTTCCTTAATGACCAATACAGTACTGATCATCTTTTCATGTGCTCATATGTCATCTATATATCTAGTGCAGTAAAGTATTTGTTCAAGTATTCTGCTTGTCTTTTAAAATTGGTTTCTCTGAATATTGTTTTAAAGGTTGTTTATACATTTTAGCTACAAGTACTTTATCAGAATGTCCTTAGTAAATCATTTTCCCCAGTGTGTCACATTTCTTTTCATTCTGTTAACAATGTCTTTCAAAGAGGAAATGTTTTGATTTTGATGAAATCCAATTTACCAATTTTATCTTTTATGGACTGTGCTTTTAATGTCCCATCTAAAAAAATACCTAACCCACTCAAAATTGTATATTATATATTTTCCTGTATATATGTTATACCTTAATTAAAAGTATACTTTGATTAAAAGTATGAGACAAAATAACTGACTTTATGACAATTAATTTTGTGGTATTTTCAAAAGTACATTGGTGAGAACAGTAGATGATACTGTAGTGTATTAATTATAATACCATAAGCATCTAGTTCTTAAGGTTACAAGTAGACTTTTCTCATTCCACTTTAATATTCTTATTAGCAATAACTAGTTATAAGAGTCAATTGCCTATATTATGTTATAAGAAATGCTACATGGTAAAAATTCCAACAAAATCAATATTTTAAAGTTACAAGGGATGACTGCTTGACAGCAGCATATTTTCTTAGTTTTTAAATTTTTATGTATTATTTATTTTGGCTGGAACACCCATCCTCAGGAGGTCCTGGGAACATGTGCCCAAGCAGTGCATTTTCTATCTTTAACACGCCAGTCTGGTTTTTCATGATGCCATTTTCATATAGACTCGGTATTCTAAAAAATAGTACCTGTGCTATCTTTGTGCTAGAAACATTAATTTTTTCTGGTAATTTCAATTCCGGTACAATAACCATGGTTTTTGACATCGCCATTCTGCTTTGATTCGCACCAGCATAGCTCTTCACTGATGCTCCTTTTACAGGGCTGATGAAGCTAATAGACTTCTTCGGTTGTGTGGCACTGCTCCTATATGAAAAAAGAACACATAGTACAGAGGATTCAGGGTTGAAAAGAAACACCAACCAACAATAAATGCTTCATGTAGAAACATGTGAACAATCTAAACATACAGTGAGAAATAGGAATAGCTACTTGAGATCTTACTATAAGTAAGGATAGTTCTAAAGAGTTTGCATACATTGTCACTTTTTCCTCAATTCTAAGAGGTTTCTATGAATATCATTTTTATATAAAGGCACAGGAGCTTTAAAGGGGAACATTCCCATTATAGTTGAGATCTGAACCTAGGCAGTCAGCTCCAAAGTCACACGAACTTCTCTGAGTCCTAGTTTCTTTACCTGTAAAATGGGGAAATATAATAGTGCCTAACTCATGGGTTATTATGAGGATTGGATAAATTAATTTATGTATTATGATTAGGAAGTACCTGGCACATAGTAAGCACAAATGAGTGTACAGTCTAGTTACATAGGCAGATTTAAACATGATTAACACAACCTGAGAAAGAATATCATGTTCCTGCCTGAATGTCAGTTTTTAATAAGAAGAGGAATATAATTAAAATATTTCTATTCAGGAGACAAAAATTCACATTTGGATTTACTCCTTAAGACAAGAAACTACCTTACCATTTCATTCCTCTTAGGACTTTGTAATGTGGGTTTCTATAAAATGAGGATGACCTTCTCTTAGATTATAAAAAGGAAATATGCTTCCAAAGAAAACATTTCAAATTAACACTTACACTTTTTAAACCATGAAAGACCAGACAAGAATAGAATAAATATTTTTAGATGACAACAATCGATCCAGTTTTCATATTTCATTTTTCTTCATAGCACTTACCACTTTTTGACATTGTGCTTGTTGTTGTCCACTCCTCTACAGAGTGGAAGCACGTTTAGGGCAGGAACCTTGTCATGGTCACTGCTGTATCCCTCGCACTGAGCACAGTGCCTTGTATACCATGGGCACCAAATACATATTTTTTTAAATACATGAATAAATGAATTCCATTTGTGCACTGCTTCAAATTTACATTCTTTTAAGGTATTCTACCCTCTCCTCCTTCCATCTCCAAAAGATTTTACCTCTAACATCTCTAAGAAAACAAAGTATCAGTCATGTAAACTCCTTCACATCCTCTACCTTCTTTAAATTCTTTTACCTCCTACAAACTCAGCTCAGTCCATCCTTATCTCTTTTTTCCTCTCTCAGTAAAAGTGTTGTCATTCTTACTGAAGACTCATCTTTTATCTGCACACAGAAACCTGGCCCTCACTGTTTTCTCAGGGACTCTCCTGTACCTTATTTTCTTCTGTCTTTTCCCTATGTCATCTCTTCAACTTAAAAAAAGAAAATCATTTCTTTACCTATATCTTCCTCTACCTATTACCATATCTCTCCTTCCTTTCAGTCCAGCTTCTTAAAATACTAGTCAATAATATTGCCTACTTCTTCACTCCTCGTATTTGCTTCGTAACGACAATCTTGCTCTACCTCTCTACTCTCTCTTCTATTACATAGAGATTACTGTCGTTCTTTCTTTTTCTTTCTTTCTTTTGTAGAGACAGGGTCTCACTATGTTGGCCAGGCCATAGTACAGTAGCATGATGGTAGCTCACTGTATCCTCAAATTCCTGGGCCCAAGCAATCCTCCTGCCTCAGTCTTCTGAGTAGCTGGAACTACAAATGTGCACCACCATGCCCAGCTGATTTTTGTAATTTAAATTTTTGTAGGGATGGGGTCTTGCTATGTTACCCAGGCTGGTCTCAAACTCCTGGGCTCAGGAGATTCTCCAGCCTCAACCTCCCAAAGAGCTAGGATTATAGGCATGAGCCACCATGTCTGGCCAAGACTGCTTTCATTAAAATCACCTAGTTCTTCAAATTGGTGAATCCAAAGGACCCTTTTCAGTACTTATCTTTGTAGCATCTGACATCTCCCTTCTGAATACTGACTTCTCAAGTTGGTTTCTGTGATACCACTGTTTCCTATTCTTCAAATACCTCGAGGCCTCTGCCCTTTCGTTTTCTACCAAATAATCAGATTTAGATTTTTCTTCTTTTGCTATTAAATCCTGAATCCAGTTTATCAATTGAATCACTCTTTTGTCATTTCCTTCAACTCTCTTATTTTCTTTCTCCTTGACGCCCTACTTGCCTTACAAAATCCAGTCCTCCTATTCCGTTTTCCTTTGTCAGGTTCCTCTTTCACAGACGACACTTAGGCTCAAACTGTTGGTTGTCTGATTTCTCACTATGTACACTATCCCAGAGTAAATGCCACCATTTCAGTGGCTAGGTGTATTCCACTTTCCTATGGCAATTACTCTCATCAGCACTTCCTGTTCTCCCATCCTCTGAAGATTTTACATCCTCAATCACTTGCTCTCTCTCCAATACTATCCCTGGCATGATTCTTGAGTATTTCAATATCCATGAAGGTAATCCTTCAAATATCCTGGCCTCTCAGTTCCTTGAAATCCTCTCACATAAATGAGTTTACACGCCTTGTAACTTTAGCCACTTACTCCCCCATGGTCACACACTCAGCTTTGTCTTCAGCAAGGCCAACCACCACTTCCTGTTTTTCTAGCTTATACATTCTCTTAAACACCAGCTTTGACTGTCCTTTAACCCTTCAAGCCCTTAATTCCACCAAGTTTTATTTCCTTACCTACCCTTCTCATGCCACCTCTTTCCTCTTGAAGCTAAGATTAATCAGTAGGTAATTACGATAATCACTCTTTATTTACATTCTTGCCCCCTTTTGCCTTTTGTTTCACTGAGCTTGTCAGCAAAACCAAAATCGTGGGTAATTCCCATTATCCTCTTACTTTGAGACTGCATCTGTGTGTTAACCATATTTCTAGCTTCTACAAACTTGATGCTTCAGCACTTGTCCTACGTGCTCAGGCTAGGCATGCCTTACACTAGACAAGCTGGTAACATGCTCACATTACCTTGCCTTGGCCTTCTGGTTCTCCTCTTGCCACCCCCTCCCATGTTCCTCAGGCGGAATCCTCCTCCCAGGGTTGTACTTTTCTTTTCTTTTTTTTTTTGAGTTGGAGTCTCACTCTGTCGCCCAGACAGGCGCTTCCGGCCACCGCAGCCTCGACCTGCTAGGCTCCAGCGATCCTTCCGTCTCAGCCTTCCAAGTAGCTGGAACTACAGGCGCGCGCTACCACGCCCGGCTAATTTTTTTGATTTATTGTAGAGATGAGGTCTCGCCAAGTTGCCCAGGCGGGTCTCGAACCCGCGGGTTTAGGCATTCCACTCACCTCAGCTTCCCAAAGCACGGGATTACAGGCTGAGCCACCGAGCCCGGCCGGGGATGTACTTTTCAAACACACAGCAGCTAATCCTGATTCCACAGCCCCAACCACCTCTCCCATGGGACTCTCTCGGCACCACTACACCGGCCCTAATCACCCCATGACCAGATGCCCGGACCAATAGGGACAGCCCTTGTGCCGAGAAACCACTGAAATTACTCAAAGTAGTAAATCCTAAACCTCTCTACCCTGCCTTATCCATTCTTTCTGGTGGAAAGCACAATAAAGGCTCTCGTCCACAATCTCCCTCCCCCACCCATCTGCCTCTTGACAGATCATCCTGTGTCCTGGGTAGCCCCCGTGGTGTGGTGAGCACACGCCTCTTGAAAACTGTAATAAACGACTTTTTCAATGGCAATAATTTCCTGATCTATTAGTCTTACTGTACATCAAATTTTATTATGGTACACTATTTTAACTTAACCTGTGTGACTAAATGAAACTGGAAAAAAATACCCAACCATGATGACAAGTCTCACTTTAAATTATGAATCATTAACTTAATCTGGGTCCTTAATCTGTATTTTCTTGGCTTATCTTTTACTATACTCTCTAAGGCCATTATTTTATACCTTCTCTTACTTCAAATATGAACACCTCCTCTGACGTTTTTACTTTCAGTTGATAAGAAAGCTGAAGCCACCCGGTAACTTTCATATACTTCCATATCACATTTATGCGCCTGCCTGTATCATGCCTGCATTCTGTTTCTTTCCTGGTACTCTGGGTAAATTATCGATGATTACAGTTTAGGTCAATCCTTCTACATGCATACTGGGTTCCATTCCTTCCATTCCTTTTTTGTCTATTCAAGGATATTGCTCTAGTAATTCTCCCTCTGCATCATAAATTTTTAGCTCTCTACTGGATTATTCCTTTCAGTAGATAAACATGCTGTTATTTCTCACATCTTAAACAGAAACCTTCTCTTGACTCCATCTATCTGTCATTTGTGTTTCCTTTAATTATAGCAATTCCTGGGACAATTTTCTATATTTATTGCTTCCTCTCTCTCTCTCTCTCTCTCTCTCTATATATATATATATATACACACACACACACATTCTCTCTCTCTCAAGTCTCTCTCTACACACACACACACTCTCTCTCTCTCTCAAGTCTACTCTGATCAGGTTTTGCCCCTATCATTCCACCAAAAGGATTACAACCAAGCTCCAACCACTTCCACAATTCTAAATCTATGGTCATTTCAATGTTCTCATCTTACTTATTTTTATTTATTTATTTATTTTGAGTTGGAGTCTCACTCTGTCACTCAGACTGGAGTGCAGTGGCACGTTCCCGGCCACCACAGCCTCGACCTGCTGGGCTCTGGCGATCCTTCCAAGTAGCTGGAACTACAGGTGCACGCTACCACGCCCAGCTAATTTTTGATTTACTGTAGAGACAAGGGCTCGCCAAGTTGCCCAGGCGGGTCTCGAACCCGCGGGCTCAGGCAATCCACTTGCCTCGGCCTCCCAAAGTGCTAAGATTACAGGCTGAGCCACCAAGCCCAGCCTCATCTTACTTATAAGCAGCATTTCGTCCAGTTGTTCATTCTTTTCTTTCTCTCTCTGTGTGTGTGTGCCTGTGGCATTCATCCTTGGACTTCTCTTTTCTATCTACAATCATAGCCTAGTGAATTCATTCAATGCCATGATTTAAAAGCCATCTATATGAAAATGATCCCCCAAAATATGTCTCTACCTAGACCTCTCTGTATAGATCCACTTGCCTACTTGACATCACTAACCGTAATGCAGCATGTTTAAAACTAAGTCCGTGACATTAACCTCCACCACTGAGACAGGACGGCTAGCATAGCTTAGATATATGTAGATAGTGAGTTTCTTATAGGCAGGCTTAGATAACTATGAAACCAGATGGTCAGGCATCTGGACACCGACCTATTGGGACATAACACTTTAAATAACTACACAGTGACTGAAACTCAGCCCTGATCTTGGAAGATGGGACAGCTGGCTACAAAGACCAAAAACAGGACAATAGAGAGTTACTAGAGACATAGAGGCACGGTGCTCTGGGAAAAACTTAAACAACAACTTCTGTTATTGTCTCAAAAGTTCCTCATGACACAAGCAAACTTAAGAGTAAAACAGTAAGAATTAAAACTTGTAATAAAAGCTTAGCTTAGAAATAGGTTGCTTAATCATCATTTTGTACAATATATAAAGCTTTCTGTTAACAGCGTGTGCCCTTTCCCTTGACACCAGTGCTCTCTCTTGAATATGTATTTTTTTTCTCTCTCTCTCTCTAATAAACTGTATTTTAGAACTCTTTTTGTGACTTGCTCTGAAATTCCTTTCTGTGACAAGCCACGGACCCACTGAGCAGTTACACCCACGCCATTTGATATCACCACCACCACCTCACCCTTACCTGGCAAGTCTATCACTCTTGCAGACCTCCCAGTTTTGTTAAAAAGGCAACTATTCTTCCAGCTACTTGAGGGAAACAAAACAATCAAAATATATCCAAAATCCACCCATTTCTCACCATCCTTTTCGCTACTATCCTGGTCTAAACACTGTCTTATCTCCTGGATTACTGCAGTACCTTTCAACTCATCTTCCTGCTTAACCTCAATCCCCTGAAGTTTACCCTCCATGTAACCACAGTGACCTTTCGAAACACAAGTAAGGGTTGGGTGTGGTGGCTGCACCTGTAATCCCAGCTACTCAGGAGCCTGAGGTGGGAAAACTGCTTAAGCCTATGAATTTGCAGTTACAGTGAACTAAGATTGAGCTACTGTGCTCCAGCCTGAGTGACAAAGTAAGACTCTGTCCCTGAAAAAATAAAACAAAACACAAATAGGATCATACCACTGTTTTGCTTGACACCCTTTATTCATTTTCTATCACATTCAGAATAAAACCATACATCTTTACTGTCACTTAAAAAGTCCTAACATGCATACAAGTCAGGCCTCTGATTTCACCTCCAACAATCTCTCCCTTGTTAGCTCTGTTCCAGCCATGTTAGCAATCTTGATATTCATGTGGGCACATTTCCATATCAGAATTCGCACTTGCTGTTCCCTTCATCTAAAATGCTCTTTCTCCTACATGCAAACGCCTAGCATCATCACTTTCTTCAGGACGTTATCACCCTCTCAGTGTGGCCTTTCCTGGCTTTCCTATCTAAGATGTCAAACATTCCTCTCATATCCCCTCGCTTTATTTTTCTCCTTAGCATTTCTTACTAAAAGTATAGATTGTGCTTAGTTACCTTGTGTACCAGTTGTTTCTATCCAACACAGTATGCAGTAAGTCCCCTATATATGAACCTACACATCGCAAACTTTGAAAGATGCGAACATGTGTTCACATGTTCCATCGTGTAAGTTAACTCATGTGCCTGGCATGTACTGTAATGTGTGCATCCTCTACAAGTGGTTGTGTGTTTGTGTACCTAATTGTACAGTACTGTGTGGAGTACAATGGTACAGTGTCCTTATTTCAAGCCCAGGACGTACAGAAGCAAGTACAGAAGCAGCGGTGATGTAGCCGGCAGTACTGTAGATCGTGTGAGTTGGGTGCCTAGGCTAACTTGGTTGGACTTAGGAAATCAGACTTACGAATGCGCTCTTGGAATGGAGCTCACTCACAGGTGGTGAACTAACTGTATGCTTTACTTACTTATCTTGTGAGCCAGTTGTCTCTCCACCTTAGCGTCTAAGTTCCACGAGGACAGGGACTCTGGGCTGCTTTGTTCCCTGCCGTATCCTTAGTGCTTACAACAGTACCCAAGTGTGGAAGAAATAGTTTTTCCTCCGCTCTCACACCACAACAATCAACAGAGACAACATCTGTGACCAAATGTGTGGGGGGTTTTCTCCACACACCAAGCAAGCAATCAATTCCTCAGTGCACCCAGCTGGGTATCTTCCAATTTAATTCCAGCACTATCTACCTGGGGATAGCATCAGATCCCACAGGTTGAGGGCTCAGTCCCATAAGACTACTCCCCACTTCAGATGCCATCACAAAACAGGTTGTGAACTGTTCCTCTGAATGATCGGCTATACATCGGGGTTCCCACAACCTCTTCCTCGGGTTAGATCAATTTGCTACAGCATCTCACAGAACTCAGGGAAACGCTTACTTATGTTTCATGATTTATTATAAAGGACATGACAAAGGATACAGATGAAAAGATGCACACGGCAAAGCACGTGAGGAAGGGGTGAGTGGCTTCCATGAGCCCTCTGGGCACGAGCCCTCTGGGCACAACGTCCTTCAGGAAGCCCACAGGTCCAGCTATCCAGAAGCACTCTCAACACAGTCCTATGAGGTATGAATGGCGGCTTCACTAAGTAGGCATAACCAATTAAACTACTGTTCATTGGTGATCAACTTAACTTTCAGTCCCTCTCCCCTCCCTGGAAGTTGGGGGGTGGAGTTTAAGGTCCCCACTCTCCAGCTGATGCAGTGGTTCACACTTGTAATTCCAGCACTCTGGGAGGCCAAGGCAGGAGAATCACCTGAACCCAGGAGTGGGCAACAAAATGAGACCTCATTTCTATAAAACTTTTTTTTTTTTTAAATTAGCCGGGTATGGTGGTGTGCACCTGTAGTCCCAGCTACTTGGAAGGCTGAGGCAGGAGGATGGCACGAACTCAGGAAGTCAATGCTGCATGGGCCATGATGGTGCCTCTGCATTCTTGCCTAGGCAATGGAGTGAGACCCTGACAAACACACACACATAAATCCCAACCCTCTAACCAGAACCAATGCAACTGTGACACTGGTTAGTCTCTCAAGTGTCTAGCCCCAATCCTGATGCTACAGGAGCTGTATGACAGGAAACTACTAAAGACCAAATATTTATTTTACATTATCACAGTGAAACTACCTATATAAAATTAATATCAGACCACGGGATAAAAGCTGTAAAAGAGACCTGGGCCATGAGAAGGTGCAGCTGTAGTTTGAATTTAGCAAATCTGTTTTTTCTAAGTTTCTTTCACTCTAATAGAGAACAGCTGATTATCTTCACCTCCTGACTGCTAGGGAAGTGAGGGGTGGAGTGGGGAGGGTAGCCATCTGCAAAGCCCTCTGATGTTTTAGGGAGGTGGATTTGAGTCGCATCTCTTGTCCTCCCAGCTCAGCTTCCTTGCAATACTAAACTCTTTCTCCAGTGTCACAGTTGCATCGGTTCTGGTTTTACTGGGCAGCGGGCAAGTTACCCAGGCCAGGCTACAACAGTACCTAACACACAGGAGCTGCTTTGTAAGCATGTTGAAAGAATAAATAATCCCCAAATCATTACATCCAACTCAAAACACTCTCTCGCACTATGTACTCATCTGTTTAATAGCCTAACAGGCACCTCAGACTGAATAGATGCATAATAAAATCACATCACATTAAGTCGTAATGCAGCTCTTCCTCTTTTAGTTCCCATAAGAACTCAAACAGAAATGAACAAATTATGAATGAATGATGCTAGCGTTATCAATTAGGTAGTTAATGGGATCTTTTGTGAGAATATTATCAGCGAACTCTCTGAAATTGTCAGACTACACATTTTATGGAAAGGGGACGATGTTTATTATGTTCACCATTATAGCCCCGGCTCTTAGCCCTGTGCCCCTAAAAAGTAGGAAATTGGAGACAGAAAGTACAGATTACTTTTTTTAAAGAAATGAAGCAGGGATCTGTAATCAGTTGTCACAAATCTATGATATATATGTATCTACGTGAGAAAATATAAATGTTTCTATATTGGCAAATTATGGGCAATAGAGTGACTTTTAAGAGGAGATAACCACATTGAAAGTTTTGCCTGAAAAACAGAGTCATGATACAAGAAGTCACATACCTGTACATTTTTTAGTTTCCTGGAGCAAGGTTCTAAGTTGTTTTGTTTGTTCCTGTATCTTTAGAATCTATGACAATACCTAGAAAATATGAGGCATTCAACAGATATCTATAGAGTATTATAACTTCTATGAAAAAAGAGGAAAATTACATTAAAAGCATACCACAGACACATACATCTCAGTATGAAATAAATAATCCCAAGAGGGAAAGTAGAAAGGGCTTAAGAAAAGGTACCTGTATTAGCCTCTTCTTACTTTAATGGGATGAAAGTTATTCCAATATAAACCAACTCAATTTCACCCATTCATTCAACATTTATAAAACATTTACTGTACACAAAGTTCTGTGCTACGTGCGGCAGGGATACAACACTGCTATGGCTTGAATACTTGTGTCTGCCAAAATTCATGTTAAAAGTTAATTCCCAATGGAGACACAGCAAGAACCAACTTTTTTTTAAGGGTCTTCAGACACCGAGCATGGAAATAAAGGAAAATCCTTAAGTTCTGTTCCTTTAAGGGAAATTCTAGGAACCTAGCTAGCCCCAGAAATAAATAACTTGTTACACAAGAAGCTATTTGTAGCCCAAAACAATAGCCAAGAAAGTTAAAGTTCCAGAGACATTTGTTTTCCCTACAGAAATTAAAGATAACATCTTAATGTAGTTCTGAGGCTCAGAGCCCCACTGAGGACCCTGCACCCCACCATGCTGGCAGGTAGACCGCAGATAAGGGGGAAGTGACGACTGAACTTGAACTACTGTCCTTGTTCTAAGCTTCTTCCTAAGGAGCTTAGAGAAAGTCACTCCCTCTCGCTAGATAACATATTTCTACAGACCTCTAAGTTTTAAGCAAAGCATCTCTTTCTTAACTGCAGATTAGAAAATCTGTTCTACCTATAAACCATAAACCCTGCTTCAAGATATCCTGCTCTTTTAAGTTTAAAACAATGTGCAACCTCCATGTACTGATCTATGATTTTGCCTGTATCTTCTGCTTTCCTGAAATTTACCCCTGCCATGACATATCCTTGGCTGCAAGCCACTAGGGAGGTCAGAATTTGAGCATTTAGCTGCCTGATCATCCTTGCTTGGTGCCCTGTGATAAATACCTTTTCCTCTACCGCACAAACCTATGTGGATGTCTAGTTTTACTGTGCCTGTGCCGGGCAGGCTGACCCAGTTCAGTTCTATAACACAACGAAACAGAAGTAAGATGTGGAGCCTTCAAGAGATGATTGGGTCTTGAAGGCTCTGCCCTCATGAATGAATTAATCCACTTATAGGTTAATGGATTAGTGGGTTATCACACGATTAGGTTAGTTATCACAAAAGTGGTTTGTTACAAGAGCCACGCTGGCTTTCAGCACCCCTTCCTCACCATGTGATACTCTGGGCCACCTCAGGATTCTGCTGTGACCCCACCAGCAAGATGACCCTCCAGACAACCAGCAGAGTCACACCAGATGTGGCCCCTCGACCTCAGACTTCCCAGTCTCCAGAACTCTAAGACATAAACTTATTTATAAATGACTTTCTCAGGTATTCCTCTGTAACAACAGAAAATAGATTAAGACAAATATGAATGATACAGACTGTAAGGAGTTTATAATCTAATAAAAGAGATAAACACTTGATTGCATATGATTATAATGCAAGCACAAAATTGAATTTGCCTCAAAAGAGGTACATATAAGATGAAATGACAGTTGTGGTAAAGACTACTTTTGGCCACAAGAGTGAACAAAGTCACAAAGGTGCCATCTGAGTTAAACCTTGAGTAATAGGTCAATTCAAAAGAAATGTACAGGGGGTATGTGTGTCTGGTGTGAGTGAACGTGGAAGTGAGGGGATCCAGGGGTATTGGAACAGGATAGAAAATGCACCCTGAGCAAAGATCATTTCTACCTTAATTACAATTAAGATAGAAAAGCATGTGGTATATGCAGGGAATTCTCAGTGATTCAATTAGATGCATGAAGAAAAACAAAGATAAACTTTGAAAAAATAAAATACCCAGGCTAAGTCTTTGGGATGTATAATACAAGTGAGTGCGTTGGTTTTTGAGCAGAAAAATGATCAAAACTGTGCTTCAGGTCAGTTCACACGGTGCTATGCAGAACACACGAGAAGCAAGAAAACCGTTAGTTAAGCTGTTGTGGGAACAGTCTAGGTGAGACATAGTCAAGGACTAACCTGGTGCGTCAAGTGTAGAACAAAAACAAATTCAAGATATAGCATGTATTAAGCGTGTCTTTTTATGCTGTATATTTTGATGTTTTGACAGCTAAGGACTTGCTGATATTACAAGGGCTATCCTCCCTCCCAAAGGGCTAACCAATTCCAAGAGATAGCTAATGAGTAGCCCAGCCTGTAGGCACACCTTTCATACACAAACCAACCCGCTTAGGGCCCATAACCCCAAGCACCTCCTTTATGCAGGGGAGCGCTCACATTATGGGTCATTGTCTACCAGTCTTCATCATCCCAGGGACAGGTACCAGACAACTAGAGACAGTTTCTGTGCCTTAGAACCGCTGAAATTACTCAAACTAGCCCATTCTTTTTTTTTTTTTTTTAATTAATTAATTTTTGAGTTGGAGTCTCACTCTGTCGCCCAGACTGGAGTGCAGTGGCCGCTCCCGGCCACCGCAGCCTCGACCTGCTGGGTTCCGGCGATCCTTCCACCTCAGCCTTCCAAGTAGCTGGAACTACAGGCGCGCGCTACCACACCCGGCTAATTTTTTTTTTTGATTTATTGTAGAGATGAGGTCTCGCCAAGGTGCCCAGGCGGGTCTCGAACCCGCGGGCTCAGGCAATCCACTCACCTCAGCCTCCCAAGGCGCGGGATTACAGGCTGAGCCACCGAGCCCGGCCAAACTAGCCCATTCTAAACCTGCTTACTGCTTTGCTGATTCCTTCCCACAGAAGCCACAATAATGACTCTTGTCCAGGTTTTTCCCCTTGTTCTTTCTGCCCCTGATCCTGGTGCCTCCTGCATGGAGTGGCTTGCCATACTTACTGTTTCTAGGAATCTGTAGGCATTAAACAAACAAAAAACTATTTCCTTAATGACAGTCATTTCCATGTCTGTGTGTCTTACCATATCTGATTAAAACAAATTCTGGGTACCTTTAAAACACAGCAGATATAGAATTGGTAGCACCTTGAGGTGAGTGGATTGCCTGAGCCTGCGGGTTCGAGACCCGCCTCGGCAACTGGCGAGACCTCATCTCTACAATAAATCAAAAATTAGCCGGGTGTGGTAGCATGCGCCTGTAGTTCCAGCTACTTGGAAGGCTGAGGCGGAAGGATCCCCGGAGCCCAGCAGGTCGAGGCTGCGGTGGCAGGGAGTGGCCACTGCACTCTAGTCTGGGCGACAGAGTGATACTCCAACTCAAAAAAAAAAAAAAAAAAAAAAATTGGTAGCACTTGTTAACTTTAATAACACAAAATTTAAATTTCAAAGAACTTCCACCAGTATTTTCTAATTCAATTCTTAAAATAACTTGCTAGATATGTAACAGCCGTGCTTTACAATTTAATTCCTTACAAAAGTTCAATAAGGTCAAGTTAAACACCTAAATGCATCCAAAACTCATAGGCTATGTGTTCCTGGGCAAGTTTCTTCAGCTCCCTTTCTTTCGTTATTTGTAAATGGGGTTAATAATATTATTACCTGCCTTATAGAGTTGGGGTAATGATTAAAATAGTTTTTACTTCTGAAACACGGTAAGGAATTAAACTGTAGACATGTTCAACCTTAGACATCAGAGTGGAGCAGTCTGGTAGCAACTGAAAGTGCAAGAGTAAAGTGAATTTCAGGGAACAGAAACAAGAGTTGGAGATTCTGATTTGAGAATCTCTGCATGGAGATGATAATAAATGAACTGAGCCCCAAAATAAAAGCCTAAAGAAACAACAAGAAAGTAATAGGACCAAGGAGAAAAACTGGATGCATAAAGGAAGAGGAACCAGAAAAGAGGCATGGAGACTGATAACCAGTACTGACCGAACCAGTGAAGCTCAGTATAAAGGAAATCAAGAAAATATCAAGGAGGAGATCAATACTGTCAAATGCTGCAGAGAGACAGGGAAGTAAAAAAGCAATCTTTTGCCTTTGGAAACCTTTAGGCTACTCACTCTAGACCTTTGAGTTGTTTCTGTACGGTAGTGGAGACAACAATTGCAAGGGTTAAAGTGTGAACACAGGGACTTCTGGTTTCTAGTCCATCACTCTTGCCCTCACAAAAAGAAAAAGATGGAATAAATGGAAAGTCAACAGCTCTTGTTAGATTCACTGGAGAACTGAGAGCACAGGGCAAATAACTACCCTGAAAAATGAAGACAAGGTGAAAATAGAGTCCCGGCTTTCAGGAAGCAGAAACTACCACTAGAGCCATCAATTTAAAGGGCAATTACCTAATTGCTAAAGACTAAGTGCAGATCAGCTTTAGAGATAAAATACTTTTAGGGGCCTAGCCTTTCATGAGTTTTACTTCCATGAGGCCACCAGGTTCTTAGGATAAAGATTAGAGACAAATGTCCTCAGGGTTCCAGCAAGTGAACTAGAAATAATCATTCTGAAATACACCTAGAATGTTCTGTTCTCCTTAATCAAGACTCGCCCTCAAGGAAAACTACTGTATCAGAGCCTAGTCAACCTGGGTTTTACCAGAGTTTAACTAAGATGTCGAAAAGATATACCCAACTCTGGCCCTCTCCAGCCATCCTGTCCCACATAAGAAAACTTTTTTTTTTTTTTTTTTCAGTTGGAGTCTCACTCTGTCGCCTAGACTGGAGTGCAGTGGCCGCTCCCGGCCACCACAGCCTCGACCTCCGGCAATCCTTCCACCTCAGCCTTCCAAGCAGCTGGAACTACAGGCGTGCGCTACCACACCCGGACTTTTGAAAAGTACTTGCGAAGGTCTCACCCCAGGGACAAAGGCCCACTAAAGACTGAGAGCTAAGCAGAGGACTGTAGGACACTTCCTGGCCCTTCCATCTTACACCAGCAGCACTCCTGTGTAATAACAGAAAATGACAATGGAACTGCCAGGCTGACTCTATTGCTTTTTTGAGTTGGGGGTCTCACTCTGTTGCCTAGATTGGAGTACAGTGGCACATTGATGGCTCACTGCAGCCTTGACCTCCTGGGCTCACGCAATCCTCCCATCCCAGCCTCCTGAGCAGCTGTCACCACATGTCCTGCTAATTTTTTGTAGCGATGAGGTCTCACTATGTTGCCTAAGCAACTTTCCTGATTTGGCCTCCACAAATGCTGGGATTACAGGCATGAGCCACTGCACCTCGTCACATCTGATTCTATTTAAGAAGTCCTTAGGGAAAGCTAAAATATAAGAGACAAAAACAAGGATATCACAGGAAACTGAAGCCTTACACACTTACAGCTACAGCAGACACAGCCTAATTCCTAGCCTAACAAACATAAAATCTCACGCTGAAGGCTTATTTTTCTCAGTTCATACTACCTAATACAATATGTTTAGCCTTCAACAAAAAAATTATAAGACATCTCAAAAGGCAAAAAACAGTGTGAAGAGACAAAGCAAGCATCAGAACCAGATTCAGATATGGCAGAGATTTTGGAATTATGATTTATAGGCTAAAGGTTCTAGTGGAAAAAGTGGATAATGTGCAACAGGTGGGTAACGTATGCAGAGATGAAAACCGTAAAAAAGAATTAAAAGGAAATATGAACACATTAGGAATTAAAATAGAAGAACTAGACAAAGAAATGGGACAGAAGGGTTGAAGGAGTCAGTAGTTGTTTTTACTGGGAGACTTATCCAATATTTTTAAGTCAAAGGGAAGGATCTAATACAGAAAACACTGGAGTGAAAAAATGGAAAATTGATAAATATTTGCTTCACGAGATCCTTTCTAACATCAGGATTCAATCCTAAAAGGAGAAAGATGAGAAATAATATTAGGTCAAGCTAATAGGTTGTAAACTTCAGTGTCTGTGAAACTTTGTCTTAATTAAATAACCTGGCTCTAGCAAAAAGTGAAGATTATGTGACTTTCTATCTTCCATCATATTCTTTCCTTAATGGTTAATCTACTATAAATTTGTCAATATTTAAGAAATTCCCAAGGGTATTTTCCTAATACTCACTCAGCTACTCGAGAGCTGCATGACTTTTCTATTTTTTAAAATGATTCAATTTAATTTTATGTTGAGATTTCCATAACTGAAAGTGAAAACAAAAACCAGACAAGAAGAACAGTAAGCAGTTACTGAAGTACTTATTCATTCATTCAACCAGTACTTATTCAGTACTTTCTTAATTCTAGTCAATAAAGGACATAGCAGTGAACAACACAAAAATCTCTGCCCTTGTGGACTATCTTCCTTAGCAAAAATGGAATAAGCAATTATAAATTTTATGGGAAAGATTAAAACAAAAATGAGGAGTTGAAGAGCTGAGAGGATTTTACGTAGGGTGGTTAGAGGACTCTGATACGATGGCATCAGAAGGCGACGAGTCACAAGATTATCTGGGGAGGCACAGTATTCCAAAGAGCAGAATGTGCACAGGCCCTACAGTGGGAACACAGTGTGCCCAAGGTGTTGTGGAACAGTATGGAGTATAATTAGCCAAGGCGAGGAGTCCACAGTGAGATCCTGTGGGGCCCTGGAAGGATGTGAGCTTTTGCTGAGAAAATCCTGAGAAAGGTTTTGAGCAGGAGGACTGCACTGATTACTGAGGGTGCTAGCAAGGAGACTGTTGAGGAAGCTACCACAATGCGATGCAGCGACTTAGAGGGGTAGTCTAGATTTGTTTTGCGGGTAGCCGTGGTAGAATGTGCCTATGAAGTGGGATATAAAAGAAAAGGTGTTTCATCTGAGTAACTGAAAAACTGGAATTTGCCATTTACTAAAATGGAAAGACTACAGAGTTAAGTAGAAAAGAGAGGAAATATATTTGGCTTTGGGTATGAATTTTGAGATGTCTATTAACTTCCTTGTGCAGGTGTTTTTCGTAGTCTGTTTTCTTGGGAGAAGTCTTAGCTAGAGATAAAACTGTGTGATTCATCATTACGCGTGATTTTTTTGTTTGAGTCGGGATCTCACTCTGTCACCCATGCTGGAGCGCATGGCTCACCGCAGCCCTGACCTCTGGGCTCAGGAGATCCTTTCGCCTCAGTCTCCCGGGTGGCTGGGACTGCAGGCACGCGCCA
>CAUYQG010117907.1:0-35109 GCA_963574415.1 Tarsius wallacei
TCACCCAGACTGGAGTGCAGTGGCCACTCCCGGCCACCGCAGCCTCGACCTGCTGGGCTCCGGCAATCCTTCCGCCTCAGCCTTCCAAGTAGCTGGAACTGCAGGCGTGTACTACCATGCCCGGCTAGTTTTTGATTTATTGTAGAGATGAGGTCTCGCCAAGTTGCCCAGGCAGGTCTCGAACCCGCGGGCTCAGGCAATCCACTCATCTCAGCCTCCCAAGGCGCAGGATTACAGGTTGAGCCACCGAGCCTGGCTCAAAATTGCTTTTTAATTGTGTACTTTGCTTATTCTAAATATCTATTTCACTGTTCCCACAGGGTTGCCAATATCTGTGCTATTCTCAGTGCCTGATTCAAAAAATACTAAATTTTTGTGGCAAAATACAGCAATTGGCTATCTCATTTATCATAACGTTTGTCCAGATACATTTTTTTAAAATATAAAGAGTATACCATTATACAATTTATGTAGTTTCTTTCTTCTTTTTTTCTCTCTTTTTCTCTATGGACTTGGGCTGGATAGTTGTCCTCCCTCATCTGCAGGGAATAAGTTCCGAGACAACTGCTGGATGCTTGAAATTCTGAAGACTAATGAACTCTACATATACTATCTTTTTTCTTATGTATACATACATATGATAAAATTTAATTTATAAATTAGGCACAGTAAGAGAGTAGCAATAATAACTAATAATAAAGTACTATAATTATGATAACAATGAACTGTAACAAGAGTTATGTGGATGTGATGTCTCTTAAAATATCTTATTTTACGTACTCATCTGTTTTTGAACTACAGTTGACAATAGGTAACTGAAATTGTGGAGAGTGAAACTATGAATAAGGTATCATGATTCTTTTTTTATCAATAATCCATTCCAATGTCACTTAGCAATATGGCAAGTGAGTAGTCAAACTCTGTGGAAAATGAAATGCTACTTTTACAACAGAAAGCCAACTACATATCCATAACCAGAAACTGTTTATTTGTTTCTCCTGACAAACTAAATAAATGCAAAACCATATTTTAGAATACTAAGAAATAATGCTTTCTTACATATAGAATCAGCCCATTGAATTTTGCATAATAGTGTAATATTTTTTATAATTGTAAATTTGCAATTATGGTATACCCTCAAGGGTAAGTAAAGATAGCCCTCAAAATATTTCATTTATTGCACTTTTTTGAATTGTACTTCTTATTGTGTCAATAAACTCAATTTACCCTTTTATGCTAAGGTTTTAATTAAGGAAATCCTTAGGATATAAATACTAGTATCATGAGGTTCAAGTATCTTATTTAAGATGATGGACTTAACATATATACTAGTTCCTTTTCATTATACTATGATTTATTATACAGAATCATTTACTTGAAAATAATGTGTGCCATCATTTTGTACTTACTGACAGAAGTCAGACTATCCGCTTTTAGTCTTAACATGCTTTTCTTCAATTATCAGACTTATTTTTGTGTCAGTGTAAGATATTTGGCTGACTCTTAAGCAATACAGGTTTGAACTGTGACACCACTTATACATGAATGTTTAAAATAAATATATTGGAAAGTTTTATTGTGATTTTTGACAACTTCAGAAAATTTACAGGTAAACCATGAAGTTTAGAAATATTGAAAAAATTAAAAAGTTAGGTTTGTCATGGATGCATAAAATATGTCACTACCAGTCTATTTTATCATTTACTGCCATGAAATATACACAAATCTATATCAAAAAAATAAAACATTAAAATGTAAGCACACAAACACAAATCAGCATGGTGTCATTTGCAGTAGCAAGAAATATAAACAAATGTAAAGATGCTGTATTAAATCATAGTTGCATAAAATCAACTGTGACAGTATACACAATATACTACTGTAATAATTTTGTAGTCACCTCCTGTTGCCATTGCAGTGAGCTCAAGTATTTCTAGTATACACTTAAAACTCTGTGTGATGCTAATCATCTCCACATGAGCAGTCTGACTCTCCAGTAAATTGCATATCACAGTATATAAAGTGTGAAAAACACACTATATAAACCATAAACCTTGAAAAACACCATGGGACTCATAGGTAGTGCCACAAGTAATGCTGGAAGTGTTTCCAAGAAGCAAATAAAACTCATGACATTACAAGTAAAAGTTGAGTTGCTTGCCATGTACTTTAGATTGAAGTCTGCATTTGCTGTTACCCTCCCCCGCCCCCCATTTCAAGACAAATGAGTCCAGAGTGAGAACCACTTGGGGAAAAGGAAGGAAGGAAGGAAGGAAGGAAGGAAGAAAGGAAGGAAGGAAGGAAGGAAGGAAAGGAAAACGTGTTCAGCTATTGCTCAGTTATATCATCAGGTGCTAAAACTTTGTACTTTTTGTGAAATGACTTTTTGTCTCATATTGAAAGCAAAACTTCTTCAGCTGGGCATGATAGCACTGGCCTGTAGTTTCAGCTACTTGGAAGACTGAGGTGGAAGGATCACCTGAGCCCAGCATGTTGAGGCTGCAGTGGCCGTGAGCATGCCACTGCACTCCAGCCTGGGTGACTGACTGAGTGAGACTCCAACTCAACAACAACAACAACAAAAGGGGGCCGGGTTGGGTGACGCAGCCTGTAATCCCAGCACTTTGGGAGGCCAAGGAGAGTGGATTGTCTGAGCCCGTATATTTGAGACCAGCCCGGGCAACTTGGCGAGACCTCATCTCTACAATTAAAAAAAAAAAATCACTAGGCGTGGCAGCACTCGCCCGTAGTTCCGACTACTTGGAAGGCTGAGGTGGAGGGATCACCGGAACTCAGCAGCAGGTCGATGCTGGGGTGGCGGTGAGTATGCCACTGCAGTCCAGCCTGGGGGATGGAGTGAGACTCGAACTCAAAAAAAAAAAAGAAAAATGAAAAAGAAACAAAACTTTTATGTGTGTGCAAGATTCTTGTAAGAAAGCCCTACTGATAGAGTCATATGATTCATGAAAAGGCAAAATCATTATTTGACAAATCAAAGCTAAAGGAAGATAAAGGATCTAAATCTGTAATACTTAATGTCAGCAAAAGATGGTTTGATAATTTTAGGAAGAGTTTTGATTTAAAAAAAATACCAAGAGCAGAAGCAGCTTCTGCTGACCAGTAGGCAGTAGATGAGTTCTGAGACACTCTTAATGAAATTATTGAGGAGAAAGAATATCTGCCTAGACGGGCCTTAGTGCAGACAAAAGTCCTCTAGTCTGGGAAAAAAAAGTCACAAAGGACATTTATTAGAAAGAAAGAGAGATGAACAGCCCAATTTAAGACCGGAAGGGATAGACTAACTATATTGTTTTGTACAAATGCAGTCAGGTTTATGATCAGAATTTCCCTAATTTATAAAGCTGCATATCACCTAGCATTGAAGAAAAATGAGAAAAACCAGCTGTTAGCCCTTTGGTTGTACAACAAGATGTCTGGACCTCTTTTTTCTACATTGATTCCCTTGACTCTTTGTTCCTAAAGTCAGAAAGTACTTTGCTAGTAAGGGACTGCCTTTTAGAGTTCTTTTGATATTGGAAAATGCCCATGGATTCCCAGAACCCCATGAGTTCAACACTGAAGTTATCGAAGTGTTCCGCTTGCCCCAAATACAATGTCTCTACTTCAACCTCTTTATCAGGGGGTCATAAGGACCTTTAAGGCTAGTTGCACACGGTAAACTCTATACACGGCACTCTATTCAAATAAATGTCAATGCTAAAGAAGAGTAGCTCAATAGAGAGAATATTACAGAAGTCTAGGAGGATTGTACCGTTGAAGATGTGCAGATTATCATCAAGCCTGAAACAATATATTTCTGCTGGAGATAACTGAGTCTAAATGTTGTGCATGCCTTCACAGGATTTATGACAAAAACAAGACGATTGGGAAAGATATTGTGAATATTGCAAAAAGGTGGGAGATGATTGTTTTCAAGATTGGATCTGGGAGTAATTCAAGAGTAGTAGACAACACAGCAGAGGAATTAACAGAAGACAATTTGTTTAAGATGAGTGTTTCAAAACTGTGCCAGATAATGAGGAAGTAGATGTTGAAGGATCAGTATCAGAAAGTAATTGGCATTAGACAATTTAGCAGAGGGATTCTGATTATTCTGGACAGCTTTTTGTTTATTTTGCATCAAGAACTTTTCTATGATATAAGCACTGAAACTAAAGCAAATAGTGGAATAAGTATTGGTACTGTATGGAAACATTTTTAGAGAAATTAAAATAAGAAATTATGGCATATTTCTGCAACGTTACACTAAGTATGTCTGCCCTTTCTACTTCCTTTTCCACCTCTTCCACCTGTTCTGTATCTGCTACCCGTAAGATAGCAGGACCAACTCTTCCTCCTCCTCCTTCCTATTCTCTTCAGTCTACTCAACATGAGCACAAAAAAGATGAAGACTTTTATGATAATCCACTTCCACTTAATGAAGAGTAAATATATTTTCACTTTTTTATGGTTTTGTTATTAACATTTTTTCTCTAGCTTACTTCATTGTAAGAACAAACCTATAATACACATCACATACAAAATATATATTAATTGGCTATGTTGTCAGTAAGGCTTCTGGTCAACAGTAGTCTCCTTGTAGTTAAGCTGTTGAGGAGACAACAAATACAGCAGATTTTTACTATGTGGGGACGTAAGGAAAGAGTGTACTCTTAGTGCCAGCCTTGTTCTAGGGTCTACAGTATGATATAAACTAAAAGAATTATTAGCACATTTTTTCATTGGAAACTTCTGATCTACCCAGCATAATCAGAATTGGTAACTGTAGTTGAATATACCTCTGATGCTAGAAATATCTTTGCCTAAACAAGAAGCATTTGTAACTTCTCAGTTTCAGTCACCACATCAGTAATTCTAAACTATGTCACAGTGGTTGTTGATCTGGGGGCTGTAGCTAAAATGATGGTAAGTTATCTAAGGCACCTTAATAAATACTGCATGCTTCCTTATACAAGGAGTCTGACAGCTTCTGGTTGCATTTCTATTGCACTATAGATAATCCCTTGAGATTTCTTTCATAAGTCCCAACATTTTTTAAAATGATAAACTATTATAAATATACTTTCTAATTTTGGAAAAACTATGTGGACCTTTTTGCCAGATGTGATTTACAGATAAATGGATACAAATTTTATTTGTAACACAGAGATTATATTTAAATTGACTAGTTTTAAGTTAGTGCATCTTTAAGATGCATATGCACCTGATGTTACCATCTTGTCTGTAAGTGTAGACAATTGCTGTTATCTTGGTGCAATTTTAGGTTTCATGTACACTTTTGATTTTTAACCAACTTAGACTAAATTACTCAGTAAGAGTCACCCTCATACATTTAATAAAAAGTGCTGAGTTACTACCTACGAATATAAAAGAAGAAAATAACATTTCAGTGAATTTCATTTTAAAATTTTCTTATGAGCCTAATCAAAACCTAGTCCAGCCTTTAGAGAACCAGCACTATGCAATGGCAATATTATATGACTTAAAATTACAGAGATCTGGATTTTAATTCTAGCAGTACCATAGGTAATCTTTCCATTTTACACAAGTAGGACATTTTTCTGAAAATCAACCTTTTATGGTGTTTGCAAAGATTAAAATTTACACATGCATATATACATATACATTTAATGTATAATGGCTTCATTAAAACTCTATTTGTCCTTTGAAATAGAAAAGTATCTACTCACTGTAGATAGTTTCATTTTATCTGCCCTAGAAACTGCCAGAGTCATCTGCAATTCAGAATATTAGGAAATTCCACAGTATGATGGAGAACTACAAGTCCACAATTAGTGTACTGATTGAGAATCATCACCATGGGAGACAAAGTTAATGCCAATTAAAAAAAAAATTAGTTTAAAGATGTGGGGTACAGTTCAGGGTTAGGTAGACAAGTGGTCATTGTACAGGTAAAGTTTGGGCCTCCCTTTGGTCCCCACTTCACCTGATTTGAGGTCAGGTACCTTTAATGACATTATGTGCCCCCCTCCCCTGGAAGTGTCCCCTACTGTCAATCCATTCCTTATAGTGTCATGATTAATGTCCAGGGTCCACTTATGAGTGAACATGTGGTACTAGAGTCTTTGTTTCTGTGATAGATAACTGAGTATTATGAACTCCAAATCCATCCAAGTTGCTGTGAAGTCCATAATTTTGTCCTTCTTTATGGCTGCGTAATGCTCCACCACGTATATGTATCACTTTTTTTTATCCAGTCTATTTTCGAGGGACAGCACAGTTGGTTCCATGTTTTTGCTATTGTGAATAATGCTGTGACAAACATGCATGTGCAGGTATCATTTTCATAGAATGATTTTAGAGTCTTTGGAATATTCCCAGAAGGAGGATTGCTGGGTCATATGGAAAGTCAATTCTTAGAACTTTTAGGAGTAGCCACACTGTTTTCCACAGAGCTTGTACTAATTTACACCCCACCAGCAGTTTAGAAGTGTTCTCTTTATTCCACATTCTTGCCAGCATCTTTTGTTTTTGAGTTATTAATGATGACCATCCTACTGGAGTTAGGTGGTATCTCAGTGTGGTTTTGATTTGCATTACTTTGATGATTAGTGAGGCTGAGCATTTTTTCATGTACCTGTTGGCTGCTCATATGTCTTCTTTTGAGAAGTCTCTATTCATATCTTTTGGCTGCTTTTTAATGGAGCTGTTTGTTTTTTTCCTTTCTGAATGTTTGAGTACCTTATAGATCCTGGATGCTAGTTGTCAGATGTACAGTTGACAAATACGTTTTCCCATTCTGTGGACTATCTTCCCACTCTCTTGATGGTTTATTTTGCTTTGCAGAAGCCTTTTCAGTTTGAAGAGGTCCTACTTGTCTATCTAATCTCTTATGGCATGGGCATCTGGGGTTTTGACCAGGAACTGGTTGTCAGTTCCAATTTCCATAAAGGTGTCTCCTGTGCTTTCTAAGATTCTTATAGTTTGAGATTTTATGTTGAGGTCTTTAATCCATTTTAAGTTGATTTTTATGTATGGTGATAGGTAGGGATCCTTTTTCAATCTTCTGCATGTGGCCGGTCCTTTTTTCCAGCACAATTTACTGAATAGGTTTCCTCTTTCCAGTGGTTGTTGGTAGAGACTTTGTCAAAGATGAGTTGGTTGAGAGACTGAGGTTTTGCTTCCGTAATCTCTATCCTGTTCCATTGGTCTACATCCCTGTTCTTGTTCCAATACCAGGCTATTTGGATTATTGTAGATTTATAATAAAATTTAAAGTCTGGAAATGTGATATATCCTGCTTTGTTTCTCTTGTTGAGGTTTGTTTTGGCTATTTGTGCTCAATTTCTGTATTGTCGTTTCCAGGTCTGAGAAGAATAATGTTGGTAATTTAATAGGTATTATGTTGAATCTGTAGATTGCCTTTGGTAGGATGGACATCTTAACAATGTTGATTCTTCCAATCCATGAGCACGGAATATTTTTCATTTCTTTGTGTCCTCTCTTATTTCTTTAAATAGCGTTTTGTAGTTTTTGTTGTAAAAGTTTTTCACTTTGCAACACTTTAGGGTTTGGGAAGATGCCGAGGTATTTCATCTTTTTTGTGTGCGTGGCTATTGTGAATTGCATTGTGCATTTTATTTGGTTCTCTGCCTGTTTGTTATTGGTGTGTAAGAATGTGACTGTCTGTTGCACGTTGGTTTTGTACTCTGAGACTTTATCAATGTAAGGAGGTTTTTGACAGGTTCTCTTGGGTTGTCTTTCTTTCTTTCTTTCTTTCTTTCTTTCTTTCTTTCTTTCTTTCTTTCTTTCTTTCTTTCTTTCTTTTTCTTTCTTCTTTCCTTCCTTCCTTCCTTTCTTTTTTGTCAGAGTCTCACTCTGTCCTCCAGGCTGGAGTGCAGTGGCATGCTCACAGTCACCCCAGTGCCAACCTGCTGGGGTCAGGTGATCTTTCCACCTCAGCCTTTCAAGTAGCCAGAACTAGAGGCATGCACTGCCACACCCAGCTAATTTTGTAATATACTGTAGAGACGAGTGCTCACCAAGTTGCCCAGGCTGGTCTCAAACCCCTGTACTCAAGCAATCCTCTCTACTCAGCCTCCCAAAGTACTGGGATTACAGACTTGAGCCACTGCTCCTGGCCTCTTTGGTTTTCAAGATATAGAATCATATCATCTGCAAAGAGGGACAACTTGACTTCCTCTTTTCCTATTTGGATACCTGATTTCTTTTTCTTGTCTGATTATGCTAGCTAGGACTTCCAACACTATGTTGAACAGGTATGGGGAGAGTGGACTGTCTTGTCTTTTACTGGTTTTCGGGGAAATACTTCCAATTTCTGTCTGCTTAACAATATGTTGGCTGTGGGTTTATCATAGATGGCACTTACTATTTTGTGGTATATTCCCTCTATACCTAGGTGCTCAAGGGTTTTTATCAAGAAGAGATACAGGACTTTATTGAAAGCTTTTTCTACGTCTAGTCATGTGTTGTTCTTACATGTGTTGATATATTTAATTATGTTTATGCTCTTGCTGATGTTGAACTAGCCCTGCATCCCAGGGAGGTAGCCTACTTGGCCATGGTGGATTTTTTTTTTTTTTAAGATGTGTTGTTGTATACAATTTGATAGAAACTTGCTGAGAATTTTTGCATCTATGTTCATCAGGGAAGTTGGCCTGTAGTTACCTTTCTTTGTTGGTACTTTTCCTGATTTTGGTATCAATATGATGTTAGCTTCATAAAATGATTTTGGAATTGTTCCATCTTTCTCGATTGCCTGGAATACTTTCAATGGGATTGATGTCAGCTCCTCCTTGCATGTTTTGTAGAATTCCACTGGAAAGCCATCTGGTCCAGGGCTACCATATTTTGGTAGGTAGTTTTCTTATGACAGAGTAAATTTCCTGGGTTGTTATTGATCTACTTAGGATCTCAGTTTTCTCTTGTTTCAACTTTGGGAGGTTGTGTGATGTTGGAAAGTCTTCCATTTCATTTAGGGTTTTGAGTTTGTTTCCATACAGATGTGCATGGTAATCTCTGAAAATCTTTTATATTTCTTCGGAGTCAGTTGTCACTTGATCTTTTGCATTTCTGATTGTGTTTATTTGAGCTTTTTCTCTCTTTTTATCAATCTGATTAGTGGTCCATCAAACTTGTTTATCTTTTCAATCAGCTTTTTATTTCACTGATTTTTTTTCTATAATATTTTTGTCTTCTATATCCCATATTTGGGCTTTTACTTGGTGTTCTTGATTGTTCTGCTGAGGTTAGGGTTCTTGTTCTCTTGTCTTTCCAGCTCCCTCAGGTGATTTGTTAGGCTGCTAACTTGTAATCTTTCTATTTTCTTGATGTATGTTCACAGTAATATAAATTCCCTTCTTAGTACTACTTAATACCAAATACTTTATTGGAAAAATTTCAATGAATTTTTTAGTTCTAATATTCTAGATATCATAATCATGTTTATATTGAAGATGAATGTATTGTTATTTAATTTACAAAGCTAGAGATGACCAATAAGCATGTCTATGGAATTGGTCATGAGCAGAATGGAACTTATTAAAATGTATCTGTAGCCAACTTGGCAATAATTTGATTTTGACTGAGCTATCAATAGCATACATTTAAAATTAAATGATCATAATAACTATACATTTACGAACAGCCTGATGAAATAAAGTTTTCAAATATTGGCATTTCTCATTCATGAAAAGCTAGAAATTGTCATTTTAATTAACTGTGTTTGTTTGGAGAAATACAACATGAGGCTACTGGATTTTTAAAAATGTATGAACAAAGAAGCATGGCTAATCAAGAACAAATTTGTCAATTAGAAGAAATTTTCTCATTGGAAATGCTCAAGCTGTCTTTGTTCTTCTCTTTTTGTCAAGTTTATGGCATTTGAAACCTATTCACCAATGCCCAGTACCCACATGTTTTGTGGTTTTTATTCATACATTTTTCATTCATTTATTCATTCATCAGTAGTTAGTGAACCCTTCTTCTGTATCACTCTCAGTGTTCTGAGTGTTAAGGAATTTGAAAGAGTACAGAAAGAACCTCTATGAGACTAGAACTAAACTGTCATTGCTGCTAAGACTAATGTATGTCAGAATAATTTCTATTTCAAGATGTTTACTCTCATTACCACTTCTTCCTGGACCACTTTGTGCTATCATCTTCACATCTGATTTTCATTTTTCAGGCCTGTCTCATGTTATTTTTAGAAAACTCCAATGGGTATGGATACTGGAGATCTCAGGGACACATAGAAGTTCTCATAGGAAAAAAGATGATTTTCATAGCCTGGATTTAAAGGCTTAGAATATAATGTGAGGATTTAGAAGACTCTGTGAAACAGAACTGATCTTAGTTGAAGTAGCTGTTTCTCTCTTCATTTCTGCTATTATTATGCCTTAATTACATTCAAACCCTTTTCTATTACAGTCGTTACTGAAGGCAGTATGGTAACATAGTGCTTAAGATTATGGACTCTGGAGTCAAACTGCTGGGGTTCAACAGGTTTCTTAGTCTCCCTGTACTTTTGTTTTCCACATCTGTAGGATTTGAGAGGATCCTATCATACTTGTAGGATTGTTGTGATACTTGAATGAAATGGTGTGTGAAATGATCTTTGTTTCATGTCTGGCTATATTTGTATATGCTATTATTACAATTGACAATTCGCTTCTCTTTCTCTCTTCTTTCTGTTCTCTTTCACCTGTGGTTTCTGTTCACTTGCCGCCACTTCTGCCTCACAGATTATACTTAATACCATCTCAATGCAGTTCTAGTGTTCTCTCTATTTCATCACTCCCTACTGTCTGTATGCCTCTATCCTTTTAAAAGGATGATGCTGGTTTAGGCATTATCATCCTTGTTTGGCCAAGATTTTTGGAAAATGGGAGGCTACTTCTTGTTTCCCAAGTCCATTCCTGGCCTGTCGTAACTGAGGAGGCAAAACACACAACCTCCCATCATAAAGGGTACTGTAAACACCAAATGGGCTTCTTTCCAAGGTCTTCTCTACTTATGAGTAACACGCATTACTAGAAATCTAATTAAAGGTTACCAAGCACTGACAAGCATTGCCAAGGAAAGATTATGGATATATTGGAGATACCTCTCAATAGAAACAGTGTCAGAAAATGAAGAAAATAAAAATGAATGAATAAATAGGAAATTAGATTGAAATAAGACAAAATAGGAAGTTTGATTTTTTTCCTCAGAAAAAGTAAGTTATTTTTCCACAGCTGGAGGCTAAAAACAGCTGCATTATCTATAGCCCATTGAATGGCACCCAGTCATTAATATTTAACTCTTGTGCACACCTCATTTTGATGTAATTTTCCTATATAAGCAGCCAGAATCATTTGCAGGATATTTAGCAAAAATGATGAAAATACTCAGCTGCATCTGTTCATCATTTGGCTAAACACATTTTTGCATAAATTTAACATGGGATTAAGCCATCACCATTATTTTTCTCTTCCTTTTCTTTCACTGTTCAAATCTGCAAGCCAAAATTTATTATTACTCAGGTAATAATCACAGTACTAGCCCAACAATTAAATCAAAAGAGCAAAGCAAAAAAAAAAAAAAAAAAAGATGCTTTCTAAAACTGCAGGCACGTACAATAATTCCCTAAGACAACAGCCAGTAGTTGTTGCAATGACAAACAGCTTTAATAATGAAAATAGACTCTTAGTTTTACCTACACAGCTGCAGTTTAATTTTCTTCTTCTGTATTAGAGTCCTCACTAGCTCTCTTCCTCCTCTCTGCTTCCAGTTATAAAAATGAATTGGCAAACACAACAGTTCTATTGATTCTCAGTTTAATATGCAATTTCTCATATACACAAAGGGATGAAATGGTTTCTGAAAACATTGGCTGGTAATGATGACAGTAGAATCTAATTCCCTCAGGTGTTCACTTAATACTTATCTCTCTGCTGGAGACTGTAATAAGGTCATCAGGATTATTGAAGTTGACAGAGCACCAAGCTCAGATTAATTACATCATGGAATTCAGAAGGAATTAGAAAAAGCAATAGTACTGCCCCTGGCAAATGCATATTTTTTATAGTTCTCTAAGGACTCTCAGTATAATATAATACAAATGAGTGAAGAATGGAAAATGCAATTGATTTGTAGGTTTTGAGATACACATTCTGAAAGATTAATTATTCTGAGAATAAGAAATCACCATTCCACATTGAGAGAAAAATACTCAGAGTGGAAAATGATAAATAAGTGATGAATTATTGAAAGGTAAGTAAAGGTACTAACATATGTAAATCTCTCTCCTACTGTGTTTCAGAAGATTTATATTCAGTTAATTATTTAATTCTCACAAACATGCAAATAGGTGTTATCTTTTAAAAAATGGAAACTGGCTGCAATATGTTAAGAAATTTTCCTAATCTCACATCTAGTAAAGAGTCAACAGTATTTGAATTTATCACCCAAATTTCAGTCTTTCCTGGTTAGTCTGAGAACACCAAAGCATCACTCTTGAAAAGCTACCATGTTAGTGAGACATGTACATAGAAAAAGCACATATGTTTAATAAATATGACAACAGAATTGGGCAATCAGAGATTAATTATATCAAAATAGCCACAGAGATGAGGCACAGGCCATAGTTACTCCTCTGAAATTCCTTGAACCATCGAGCTTATTGAATAATTCCAGGAACTGGCCTAACCACATATTGAAAATGACTATTCCCAGAAGCACTGTAGTCTTTAGCCAACCATCATTTAGCTTATCTCTATTAACAAATTTATGTTGACAGGCTAAGACTCCCTTGCTAAACCTCCTCTTTTTGTTCTTAGAAATCTGCTTGTAACCATCCAACTCAGAGCACTTTTCAACATACTTGGAAGTGTTTTCTGAGTTAGAGTCTTCAATTTTAATACAAATTAAAATACTGTCTACTAATACCAATTTGCCTCAGTTTTTTCTTTTAGGTCAATGTATCCATATGTATTAAGTGCCTTTCTTAAATCATGCTAGAGACTTCCCATATATTTATTTAATGAAACATAAGAGATTTTAAGTGTTTGATGACTCATTTGTAATTAACCTGAGGAGATGTGACATATAAGTTTAAAACATTTTAAAAAGTTATACAGTGCAACCTATACCATTATACATATCAAAAACTATAAACTTATCACTATTGTAGGTTGGAAAAACTAAAATATACCTGGAAATGGAATAAAATAAAATGGAAAATATTTCTGGTTAGCTGAAACACATATTACAAAGTGATTGCTACTCAGTTCATGCAGTGTATGGGGAGTGAGGGACACCAAAAAAACACCAGAATTTGTTTATAAATATTGTTTATTTATTACTACATGTTTAAACTTCACCATCTTAAAGCACTCTCCATTTGATGCAACACACCTATTGCAATGCTTTTTCCACTGGTTAAAAATGTTTTTAAATTCATCAATTTTGATGCCTTTTAGTGTTTCTGCTGTTTTTTGTTGCTACATCGGCAAAAATGCTTCCCTTTGAGGAATTTTTTTCATCCGAGGAGGAAGCAAATAAACAAAAGTCACTTGGGGTGAGATAAGTGAATAGGGAGCGGGGAGCACAAGGGTCATACCATTTTTTGATTGAAACACTCAATGCGTTGTGGGCAGGTGAACTCATAAATCACCCATCATGAAACGGGTAAACGTTTTGGAAAAAAACCTCCAACAAATAATTAACTGACACCTCAGGCAGCCAGCCTCTCACAACAACACTCACTGGTACACTGATACCAATGGGTACCTAGAACACTTACCTAGGGAAGAGCCTGTACTACAAGAGGCCTGCCCTCCAAAAGATAATTCTGGGTTTTGGGGTTGTCCCTTGTACTTGTAAGTGGGACTATTTCTCTTGTTTAGGTTGAGAAGGAATAACTGAGGCTACAAAGTTTAGCACAAAAGGTAAAACTTGCAAATTTGCATTCCACAGAAAGATGCTTACACATTTCAGAAGACTTAGTAAGACATGGCCTAGTTTGTCACTATCAATACTCACAGTTTCCAAGAGACGTAAAAAAGGTCGGCAGGGGGGGGGGGGGTAGCAACTGATCAGTCACAGAAATTTTACAGCATTTCCCCTCTTTCCTCTCTCAAGTATGTAGGAAGGAGATTCCTTATTCTACACCTCAAAGATTGGCTGAGGGAACCTGAAATTGAAAGAGAGAAAATGGAAGAGCGGGGTGATGTGGGAGAAGACTTGCACTTCTGTTTTGTGTGGCAAGGATTTGCAAGTTCTACTGTGGCCTTAAAGGACACCTTGAAAGACACCCAATAGGGCTGCCTTCTCCCAGGATAAGGGAGCACTCAGCTATAAAATCAAGGCAGGAACTCTTGAGGATGTTGTTCCAAGTCTCCTAGAAAATAAATCCCCCTAATAAGACATGATGTTGTGTTGGTGGTCTCCAAAGACACCACCAATGTGTTCTAGGAAAGATATCAAATATGGACATCTACCAAAACGAAATAAGAACCAAGAATAAGAAATTGTTGTGGTTGGGAATGGGAAAATGGGCATTTTTAACAAACAGAGTGAAATAACAGGACAAATGCCATTCCCCTCTCTCACCCCATCCTGTCTGCTATGTCTATTGCATATGGTTGATGCTGAGGAGAGAGGTTAAGGTTTTAAATGGAATGCAAGATTAATGTTTTGAATTAGATTGAATGAAACATTTTTATACCTATAAGTGACCCTTAAATTATCGTAAAATTCTGAAATGCCATCCAAGGACAGGAAAAAGACTTCAAGAGAGTGATTAAGGTAATGAGGGGAAAAAATTAAAGTTATTTCTAAGATCCAGCCTGTTATATAAATTGGCTTCACATGTGTAGGAGAGATCCTTGGGCCCATAATTACAGAATATTCACTCTGATTTTGTGAATAAATTGATCATTTTTACAATATTTATTATTTTTAAGACAATGACTACATTAGACAGCAGGGGAATGGCTATTACTAGCTGATATCCTGGCAGCAGTGAGTACTGACAGCTGTCAACTTAAAAGTCGAGGGAAAAAACAGAAACACTGTACAAAAAATATATTTAATAGCTGTAAAAGCAAAGCAAATTAGCATTCATAATTTTGCACTGGGGCAAACACCCCACTACTCTATCTCAAGAAATACATAACGCAGTCAACTGGTTTCTGGGAAAGTCCGGATTAATAGGTCTACAGTAAAGCTTAGGAACCCTAATCTTCATTTTGGTTACTCTCAAGGTGATTTTTCAATTTTGAAATCCAACCAACAAACAAACAATAAGAGCCCTCCTGTTAACAATCTTTGTAATGATGTTCCCATGCCCCACAGTACCTCAAATTTTGTAGTAATTCATTGCCTAACAATGAGGATAGATTCTGAAAAATTTATCTTTAGGCAATTTTGTCATTGTGTAAACATCAAGAATGTACTTACACAAGCCTAGATGGTATAGCCTTCTACACACCAAGGCTATGTGTTATATAGCCTTTGCTATTTAGCGTTTATTGTACTGAATACTACAGGCATTTGTAACAGTGGTAATTATGTATCTTAATATAGCTAAACATGAAAAGGTACAGTCAAAATATGATTGTAAAAGATAAAAATTTGTACACCTGTATAGGCACTTACCATAATTGGAGGTTGCAGGACTGGACTGGGTCAGTCAGTAAGTAAGTGGTGAGTGAATATGAAGACCTGGGGCACTACTGTACACTACTACAGATTTTATAAACACTGTACACTTAGGTTACAGTAGAGGTATTTCAAATTTTTCTTCAGTAATAAGTTAACCTCTTATTACTGCAACATTTTTTAGTTTAACAGCTTTTAGTCTATACATTTTTCCTCTCTTACAATGATACCTGGCTCAAAACACAGATACATTGTACAGCTTTCTTTCCTCATTTTATAGGCTTTTTTCTATTTTTAAAACTTTTCACTTATTTAATTTATTTTTGCTTTGTAAACTAGAGAAATTGTATGGTCACGTTTGTCCATCTACCATCAAATCCTCTGCACTAACATGCATTAACCTAGGCCTACAGAATTAGGACCATCAATATCACTTTCACCTCCACATCTTGTTCCACTGGAAGATCTTCAAGAGTGTTAACATGCATGGAGCTATCTGTCATCTCCTGTGACAACAATGTCTTCTGGAATGCCTCCTGAAGGAACTGCTTGAGGCTGTTGTATAGTTAACTTTTTTTTAATAAGTGAAAGGCATATGGAATAACAATGAAAACAATAGCATAGTAAATCAATAAACCAGTAACCTAATATATAGCATAGTAAATCAATAAACCAGTAACCTAATATATTCATTTATTATTATTATCAAGTATTATACACTGTATATAATTGTATGTGTTACACTTTTATGTGACTGGCAGTGCAGTAACTTTCTTGACACCAGCATCACCACAAACAGGAGAGTAGTGCATTGCTCTATTATGTTACAATGGCTGATTACAACATCACTGGTGCCAGGGGTTTTTCAGCTCCACTATAATTTTATAGGACCTTAGTTGTATATTCAGTCCATTGCTGACTGAAAGATTTTTATGCAGCACATGATTGTATCTTATAATCAGGCATAGGAAAAACATAATACCTTTTAAATGATGCTCATTCAAAATTAATTTTAAGAGTTTGCTGCTTAGGATGCATGTGCTCAGCTTTCCAGAAAACTGAGTTAATTAGAATGATGTGCTTCCTGTATACATCTAGTAGCCAAGATTTTGCATGATGAATATTGCAAGTGCCATTTAAGGGCTCATGAAATTAGAACCACAAAGTGCAAGGGAAAACCAATAGTCTGGGCTGGTGTGATTTCTTCAGGACCTTAGACTTGACTCCTGGACTTAAAGATTAGGGAAATGAAGAGATTTTTAAATTTTTCAACCAGCACAGAACACAGCACAAAATGAGTTCAAAGGAAAAAAGTAATTGCCCATTGAGTCCCAAGGGTGGGTAAATCTTATTGTGAAAAAGAAAATTTATACATTTTGCTCTCAGTGTGGATCTGTAAAGGGAGGACAAGCTGGGGACATGGATAGGTTTATTTATGAGGCTGTTTAAAGGATACATAACACAGAAGATAAACTAGAGAAATTGTATGGTCATGTTTGTCCCTCTACCATCAAATCCTCTACACAGCTGATGTATCCAATAAAATCATGAGATGCTACATAGACTGTACAAAATAGCAGAATAAGGGCATTTTGCTTGGAAGATGTCCAGGAGAGACTGCATGAAATAATTTATTGCATTGCCTAAGACTTGAAATCACAAATGTCTGAGAAAAAAAAATGAATCAGAAAAATATAAGGACAATCACTGACAGCAATTCATGGAAGCAAAAGTCCTTGACCACAAGAGAGGGTTTCAGCTTTTGTTCATTGAGCACTCCTGCTTTATAGAGTGCTCAGTGTACAGAGTATAAGAAAAGTTGAAAGAGGATAAATTTGAAAAAAAAATCTTTCCTCAACTTTGTAAATTAAACTCAACTCACCAAAAAGAGTAACCAGAGTGATACTTCAGAAATATACATGGGTTAAAGTAAGTGTTTGCTTCATTTTAGAATTCCTTTCCATGATATTGTATAGAAAATGAAAGTCGCTTAAATTTTATGAAGCATCAATGCTTTTGTAACCAATATTATTTACATATATATAAAATTTAAAAGATGATGAAATTATTACTAGTCTAACACAAACTTTTATTGGAACTTCCTCCTCTTCCCAGACAATGTAGTCATTTTTCAATTTTCTACTTGACCATTTAAAGATCTTAAATGGCTTGCCCTATTGATCCTATTTGACACTTCTGAGTAATTTCCCTCAAGATTAAAATATCCTGAAAACCTTTGTCTCTCTAAACACTCCCTGTTTTGTGGATGAGGTTTCTTCTACCTTTTGCCTGATATTATATTTTAGCTTTTTTGCACAAATATTTATTGAGTATTTTGTATGTCCAGGCACGTTACAGATAATAGGCACGCATCAGCAGAGACCAGAGAATGCCTGCTGTCTGGAACTCACAAACTATTAGGTAAAATAGACACACAACTGCTATTGCCTGGGGCTAAGGTAGAAAGAAACAGAAAACATAACATAAAACAGCAACCCTTCCACTTTCTATTTCATAGGGCCTCCATTTCTTGTTCCTCTAAACTAAAAAGAGGGCTTCTTTAGAAACCATTTCTGTCTGCAGCTGGTGTGCAGTTCCAGATTTCAGACTGTCTTTGATTCCCAGCTTGAAGTTAACACAGAAAAAGAAAACAAGACAAAAACAGAAGACTTGCCACCAATACATCAGTACTTTGAGCTCCTCAGTCCACTGCAGCCAGCATTTACTTGACACAGTGCTCAAGTAGCTGCTTCATGCATACTGTCCAGGATTTTTAGTTGTGTTCATTGAGAAAGTCAGAATCGTGTGCCCTTTATTCCATATACTGGGAATTTATACCCTCAGTGAGTACAACTTATAAGTTCTCTAACACCTCATCTCTGTCCAAATCCCTTTGAACAGTGTCCAAACATTCCCCATCCCCTGGCAGATAGTTATGGTGACATCCTTGTACTACACTGATCTCTAAAAATATGCCACAGTTTATGAGGTGTAGGAACTGATCACTCATTCTCGAGTTTCTCTGCTAGAGAGATTTAAGCTCCAAAGTGTCTAGAACCTCATAGATGGATTGAGTTCAGCTTTGTTGGTGGTGCCCTGTCTGACACACTTTGTGGTGATGGTGATTTTTTTTTGTTTTGATATAAATGGGACTATATCACCATGCGGAGCCCAAACATGAGTACACTTCAACTCATTTTATATTGAAAACTGCATGATATCCTATTCTATAGGTACATTGTAATTTACTTGTATTTCTAGGCCCAAATAAATGAGCTTGTTACTGTCTCCAGTGCTTCCAGACATCTAGTATTAAAACTGCGTTACTGCATCCAACAATTTTGTGCATATTGCTGTATATCTGTTATATAATATATGTGTTGGATAAAGTCCTAAAATTGGAATCCAGTTTTTCAGTTTTTAATAATTAAAGGGTGATGTGTCACTTCTTCCCATTTTCCTCAAAATATACTAAAAATAAAATTTTTTTAGAATTTTTATTTTCTAACAACTTTTTCTCATAATATTCTGTACCTACAGCTCTGTTAGCACTTATGAAACTGTATTTCAATAGTTTATTGTTCTTCTTCATAAATTCTTCAAGACCAATGCTATCCAACTGTAGTCACTGAAAATGGAAATATTCATAGATCTTCTAATAAGAGATCTACTAGACACATATAACTATTAAACACTTGCAATGTGGCTAGTGTAACAAAGGAACTGTACTTTACATTTTATTTAATATTAACAAATTTAAATTAAAAATGTGTCATGTGAATACCATATTAGACAACAGTGTTCTGTTTTATGGATCCTTGATGATAACAATTTTGTCTTTCATTTCTCTATCTCTAGCACCTAGGATAGTCAGGACACTAGGTTCTACTGTGGTGATAGGTCAACTCCAGCACATCCATGCTTGACCATTACAAAATGAATTTCTCATCATTTATGCCCAACATGGGCTGTGCAAACTTTGTTTCCCACCATTATTCAAGGTCTAAAGTTAGCAGAGATTCCAAAACCTTGTACCTGCATCAGTAAGAACACAAGTTCTCCATGGTTCCTATAATGAAATAAAGTGTACATGGAAATTCAAACCACTATTTCCATGTTTCACTAAAAATCCATTGGTTAGGACAAGTCACACGAATCCACCAGAATACTAGGAAGCTGGGAAACTTGGGGGAATGCATTGTTGTTAATGTCTAATAATGATCTCTGCCACACAATACTCTGAGTGCTTGTTGAAAGTTGAATAAGGGAATATTTTAATTGGTGGACAAGAGAAGAGCTTTCCAGAGAAAAGGAAAACTAATGATACTGAGGTAGCGGAACCTTAAAAAAGTCCATTTTGAGAATATTAATTGATAAATGTAAAATTGGGGCAAATAAAGTAGATTAAAAGGGTGGATTCTAGGTCAAGACATTGGAAATCTTGAAAGACAACTACCACTGGATGGTTTGTTCTGGGACATCAAATCATCAGACATTTAAAATTTTATTTTTAAATTAAGATAGACATGACATTAGAAAGAAGGGAAGAGTCTTCTTTCACCAATACACCAAAATAGAAAAAAAGAATATGGGTGCAAACTTAGAGGAATTTTTGAGATGGCCAAGACATGTGGAAATAGAGGTGAAAAAAAATAGCGATAACACTATAACATATTGGCTGTTGCAATATCTCAGAGACTGCTATAAACATTGCACTTATATACCTTTTAAAACTTCTTAAGAAACATATTATATAAACTATAACTTCCCCTCAATTTAGAAACACAAAAACTAAAGGATTAACTAACAATATAAATATTTGTCAAAAAAAAAATATGACTTATAAGGCGTGATTTCCCTGGTCCACGAAGCAAGAGTATTATATTTACTGAGAAAAATAAAAAAAAAGATGTGTAGTGAGCATTAAGGTACTGAGAGCAACTCCTTAATAGTCACTGTAAGGAATATAAGACAGTAAGCCCTCCTGTGTTTAGTAAAAACTATGTCCTGTTACTTCAATTTTCCACTGCAAAATTGGTAATTGGGTGAAGAATTTTCAACAAAGATAAAAGGGGCTCCTAAATATAGAACTAGCTGAGGTAACTTTTGTTTTGTCCTGAGTTGATTGTTCTTTGTGGAAATTTCAATACTAGAAGTCTTTTTACTGTTGTTCCTTTTTACTCACATCTTAGGTAATGATACACTCCACGAAAAATTGACAGAAGTAACAATATGTCTAGTAATTGTTTACTTTTGTTGATTAGTTGCTAAAATTGGCTATTATTTTAGCAATATTGATAATATTAAAACTTTGATGAGGACACAAATTGGCATATTTAGATGTATTTGTTGAAATTTGGGTTCATAACATCTCTATCTGTTCACCATTATCACAGATAATTGAATGTTAAGGAGATTTTCCATATATACAAGTATATAAATTCTGCTACTTCTGAGATCAATAATATTTCTTTTTTTATAACTATTGCTAATATTTCTTCATAACATTATTTATGAAAAAATTCCTAGGACAAATAGAATGCTAGTTGCTAAAAAGATATAAGCCTTTGGTTAAGCCATGTTGTTGCGCTACAAAAATGAGTAAAAACTTACATTAAAAAAGTCTCTGGCAGCACAAACTCTTGCAGTGGCACATCGATTATTTGCAGGGTGGCAGTACATTTTACTGAGAACAGATGACATTTGTAGAAAATCAAATAAAGCAAGGCAACAACTTTGAAAGTACCATTTGAGTTTTCATCCATTTCCTAATGTCATGTTTCTGAAATTGCCTCATGTTCTCATTCCAGCTCTTTTTATGTTACTATTTTGGATAAACTAAAAATTAAACTACATTTTGAAATTTTACCTCAATTGAGAAAAGAAATGATCATTATCTTTATCATTAGACTGCTATTTATCAATGCACTTGATTCTATGACAAATCAGGCACTGGAGAAAGGTATTTTTAAGGACATAAGAGTGTGTTTGCTGTTCCTGAAAAGAAAGGATTATTTCTCATTTTCTGTAGTCTTGACATTCACAAAGTCAATAAACTTAAGCATGTACGTGAAAGAATTGTATACATGCTTTTATTCCAGGAACAGAGTCTATCATAGTATAACATTGTTTATAAAATACACTTATATTACCTGCTATCTTTAAATAAAATGGTTTTCTCTTTGTTTTATCCCCTTCTCTTTTTCCATTAAGCAGCTAAACTCTAGGGAAACTTTTAGTGACTGTGGACAATTGCTTCCTAAGGGAACCATAGAAACCCTAGGTTCACTAGGCAAGAATTTAAGCTAGATTCTATCATTTGTACTTGATATTTGAGAATGTGGAAAATTACTTCCCACACAGAGAGAAACTTATTTTCATTTCATTGGATATTTCATTTTAAAAAATATTTTGTTTTATTTTATTATACAGATGTGGGATACAAGTGAGGATTAACTAAATAGGTAGGCTGCATGCGGGAGTTTGGGCTTCCTGCCCTCCTTCCCTGGTAGTGGACCTGGTACCCTTTGTTTTGTCATGTGCCCCCACCCTCTTTCTTCCCTATCTCCCCTAGCAGTGCCCTGCAACTGCTGATTTCTCTCTTTTGTTTATATGATTATTGTTCAGGGTCCACTTATGAGTGAGAACATATGGTATTCAGTTTTTGTTTCTGTCATAGACTTAGTATGATGGTCTCTAGCTCCATCCAAGTTACTGTGAAGGCCATGATTTTGTTCTTCTTTATGGCTGCATACTACTCCATCATGTAAATGTACCACATTTTCTTAATCTTTTCCACTTTTAATGAGCTGTATGGTAGGTTAAAATTTTTTGCTATTGTGAATAGTACAGCAATAAACATGTGAGTGAAGGTGACTTTTTGGTAGAATGATTTATGTTCTTCCAGGTATATTCCCAGGAGAGGGATAATATGGAAGGTCAATTTCTAATTTGTCACACTGCTTTCCATAGAGTTTGAACTAGTTTGTACTCCCACCAACAGTGTAGACCATTCCCTTTTCACTGCATGCCAGCATCTGCTGTTTTTTGACTTACTGATGATAGCCATCCTTACCCAAGTTAGGTGTTATCTCATTTAGGTTTTGTTTTGCATCTATCACTATATACAAAAATTAACTCAAAATGAATCAAAAAGCTAAACATAACACCTCAAACTATAAGAATCCCAGAAGAAAATATAAGAAACACACTTATGCACTTTGGAATAGGCAATAAATTCTTGACCAAGTCCCCAAAAGGGAATGTCATAAAATCTAAGATAGACAAGTTCGCACTTGTCCCATTAAACTGAGAAACTTTTGCACAGCAAAAGAAACCACTAGGAGAGTAAAGTGACAGCTCCAGAATGTACGAAAATTTTTGCAAGCTGTGCATCTGACAAAGGCCTAATATCCAGGATCTACAAGACACTCAAATGAAGTGAAAGAAAACAAAAACAAAAACATTAAAAAGTGGGCAAAGAACAGAAACAAACATTTCTCAAAAGAAGACACCCAAGCAGCCAACAGGCACATGAAAAAATGTTCAGCCTCATTAATCATCAGGAATATATATATAACCACCAACACAATCATGATGCAGACATTTATTTTCATCACCCAAAAAAGTCCCTCATGCCCCCTGTCTCCCCTGCCAAGGCCCTGGCAAATAATGATTCACTTTCTGACAAGTAATTTTGCCTTTTTAGAATGTCATATAGGCCGTGCTCAGAGGCTGAGTCTGTAATCCTAGCACTTTGGGAGGCCAAGGCGAGTGGATTGCCTGGGCCCACGGGTTCAAGACCAACCCAGGCAACTTGGCTACTTGGAAGGCTGAGACTGAAGGATTACCGGAGCCCAGCAGGTCGACGCTGTGTGGCCATGAGCGTGTCACTGCACTCCAGCCTGGGCAACAGAGAGACTGCAACTCAAAAATAAAAATAAAGTGTCATATAAAGGGAACTATACAGTTTCTAGTCCTTTCAGTCTGGCTTCTGTTGTCATTAACATTAAGTCTCTGAGATTCATCCATGTTATAGCATGTATCAGCAGTTCATTTTAAAATTACTGATTATTATTCTATTGCACTACAGTGTGCTTAAATGATAGACATTTGAGTTGTTTCCAATTTGGGACTATTATGTATAAAACTGCTATGAACCATTGGGTATATGTCTTTGTAGGAACATTTTTTTTTTCATTTATTTTGTACATAAATACCTAGAAATGAAATTTCTAGCTCTTCAGTGTATGTTTAACTTTTTTTTTCTTGTTTTAAACATTATTTTTTTATTTTAAAGATGTGGTGTACAATTCGGGGTTATGTATACAAATGTTCATTATGCATGTACCGTTGTGGATGAAGTGTGCTCCCCCACTCACCGGGCAGATTCCCACTACTGCCAATCCTGCCTCTGCCCTCCCCTGACAGTTTCCCACTATTGCCAATCTTTTTCTTACAATATTATGACAATTTCTCAAAGTCCGCTTATAAGTGAGAACATGAGATAATCAGTTCTTTGTTTCTGTAATAGGTCACTCAGTATTATAGATTCTAAGTCCATCAGGTTGCTTTGAAGATCATAATTTTGTCCTTCTTTATGAGTGCATTAACTTTATAAGAGACTATCAAACTTTTTCCAAATATCTTTATATTTTATATCCTTAATAGTGATTTATGAAGGTTCCAGTTAGTTCCACATCTTTCCTAGTACTCTGTGTTTATTTTTCCATGATATTGGGCTTAAAGTATTAGTTCATTGTCATTTTAGTTGCATTTCTAAAAATGAACAATATTCAGTATTTTTATATTATTTATTGACCATTCAAAATATTTCGGTGAAGAGCCTGTTCAAAATTTTTGCTATCAGTTGAGTTGTCAGATAAATACAGTCAGTTGACTTTCAACAAAATTGTCATGATATTTCAATAGGAAAAGACAGTATTTTTAAAATAAATAGTACTGGAAAAACTTGGTATTTGTATAAGTCAACTTTCATTCCATATACAACAATCGACTTGAAACATAAGAAAAGACAATAAAACTTCAAGAAGAAAAACAAGGGAGAACATCATTGTGACCTTTGTTTAGGCAAAAATTGCTTAAAGAAGACACAAAATGCACAGGCCATAAAATAATCACAACAGTTTAATGGTCCTGAGCCCTTCCTTAGTACTTCCTCTCCCAGAGTGGGTGAAAAAGATAGATTTGCTAGGAAGATTAAATGAACTAAGATGTGTTTTGCAAACAGAATAAAACTTGGCATTGCATATATGAGAGCTATTACTTAATAGCTATCACACAAAGGTTAAAAAAAACTTGATGGCCTTGGATCAAAGAGAGTTGGACTTTGATACAATAAAATAGAAACAAAGTAGGTGCTATTTTCTCTTTATTGTTCTAACTCACATATGTCATGAAACATTTGTATATAATGGAAAATAGTAGATGTTTATTTTTCATAAATGATAATTCATTTAATCACTTAATTGTCCCTAATATATATAAATCATTGTAAATAAATGAAGAAGGAAGACACAATTTCTCCCCTGGAGACTTTCACACTAATATTTTAGTTATAAAATAATTAACATTATAAATTTTACAGTTATAAAGCAACTACCAATTCTTCATGTAATTATCTAACTTTTAATTTTTTTCTAAAAATGTAGTATAGTATACATTTTTACAATTCTTCAATCACAGAAACGACAAAATTTCTACAGATTTTAGTGTTTTGTAAACAGTATTATTTTCCCTTTCTTGTAAGACTTTCATTCTTCCCACAGTGGGCATTACCCTTCTGGCTTAGTCTATAGACAAACCTTAATGTGTTACTAAAGTTCTCTACATTTCTGATTTCAGAGTCTTTATCTTAAAGACTAAGTCTTTTTTAAGTCTCTTTTTGAAGTTTTCATTGTTTTACAACCCAGATAATATTGTCTTTAGGTTCTAGATAAAGTACATTTAAGGCTACACAACTTGACTCTATACTCAGGAGCAAAAATGTAGGCAGAGCTTTCACCCAGGGAATCCTGAGAAAATAGCTATTATGACCCTCCTCCTTTCAAGTATCTCAGGTATAAATCTTTCCTAGTGATTTTTTAAAAAATGTATTCGGTGCAAGCTCCCTTCTTACAACTCTAGAGCTGCCTAAGATCTAAGATAGAGCCAGTTCTGCTCCAGTGTTTAGGGAAAGCCAGAAGTTGGCAGCTCCTTCTGCCTCGAGCAAAGACAAAAGGTGCTTCTACTTAGGCCATTGTCACTGACCAAGCCTCTGTGCTAGGATTTGAAACCAAAAACTTTATTATATTTCATACTTAGCTTTGGAGATCTTGTGAGGTCAGATGAAAGATCAAATGTAGGATAGTGTCATCCCTATGTCTTTAGGCCAAATACCACTTTAATCTTGCCACATTTACTCCCATCATTAGTAATCTGATGTATGTGATTTCATATCTATTTTTACTCATGTACTTCACATGGGTAAGTATTGTCTTAATTTTCCTAGAAACTTATCTGGAAACATATTCCTATGTTCAATTCCACATACCCAGCATTGTCTTAGGCTAATAGTGTATTATAGCCTTGGGAAGTTGAAATGGTATTTGAGGGTGAACCTTGAGGCTTTTGAGGGCATGGAGGTCCCAGAGAATCAGATAATCCTCAGTCATGAGTGAGGGCTGAAGCAGCAAATGAAAAATTAAATGCAGAAGCTATTTATAGGTTCTCCTCACTGCCCATCTCTAGCCAGAGGCAATGCAGCTGGAACACAAATTTCATTGAAAAATTCAATTCAGCAGTAGCATATGATGAAGGAAATATTGTTTCAACCATAAAATTCCTCTAATTAAAGTTGTCTCTGGCTTTCTTGTGAATTCTGGTGAAACCAAGGGATATTTAAAAATTCATTGCTTCTAGTTTTATTGACCCTGCTTTTCTCATCTGTACTTGTTTTATACCAGGCAATAATCTCACTCATCCACTCAGTATATGAAAGGGAACCCCCCAAAATACCAGTAATATTTTTTTGAAGGGCAGGTCCCTTTTTAACAGGTTTTCCCCCAATAGGTAAGTGTTCTAGGAACCCATCTGCATCAGTGTACCAGCTGACACTGTTGTGAAAGAATGTGTTTGGTTTCAGTGAATTTTCTTTGGAGATTCTTTCAATGCATTTGCCTGTTTCCTGATGGGTGACTTACCAGTGCACCTGCCCATAACGTATTGTGTATTTAACAGTTTTTGACCAAAAAGAGTATGACCTCCATGTCCCACACTATTTATCCATTCTTGCCCCAAGCAACTTTTTTGTTTTTGTTTCCCTGGATGAAAAAAGTTCTCAAAGGGACACATTTTGCCAATGTGTGAAATGTGAAACAAAAATGGCAGAAGCACTAAAGGCACCAAAATTGATGAGTTCAAAAACTGTTTTGAGCAATAGAAAAAGCATCTTGATAGGCATATTGCATTAAATGGAGATTATGTTGAAGGTAACTGAAGTTTAAACATGTAAAAATAAACACAAAATTTTTAAATAAATAAATTCCATTTTGAGGACCTTGTACACTTATTGAGTTCCAGGTACTACGGTTTGCCTTCAGAATATTAAATTTAGAACAAATTCCCTTTAGTTGTTTTCTCCTGTCTCTAAAATGCCTGTTTAAACCATTGTTTCAGAAACAAGCAGATGGAATGATCATAGTGTGAAAATGGATAGCATAGAGTGGTTGGGAGGGCAGAAGAGAGACACTTAACTTAGAGACGTTGAATTGTAGACATAAAAACCTACATTCAATGGTGCAAATTCACATGCTGGTTCTCTTCAAGACCACATCTCTGTTCAACATTTTATTCTAGAAGAGTACTTGACAGATAATTTGGGAAACCTAATTTTTATGAACTTTACATTTGAAATGGATAGTAATAATCCTCATAACTACCAGTTGGGAAAATTAAGAATATTCTTACACAGAGGATTTGTAATTGCCAACTCAGCTGTACAATAGTAAGTACTGGGCAAATTTATAAAACTCATGGGGATCTGCCTTTTAAGAAATAAATAACTCTAAGAATGAGAGCAATTAACAAAGGCTGTGAATCTCAATGTTTAATCAAACCTATATGCAAATAATTTTATTCTTAGAAATAAAATATATACAATACAATGTAGAATTTGCTGTAGAATCCTTTTTAATTAATTTGCCCAGATATAGATATTAACTATGAATGGGATTATTATAAATAACCTAAAAGTATCTCATGAAGATAAAAAAAACATACTTTTGAAAGCAATGCATTATTACTCTCAAAAAGTTCTTTTTTTATCAGTGTAGATTCTAACTCAGTGTAGATTCAGGGCAATATCATTCTAAATGTGCTTTCTATGAGGTGTGAAAAAATATTAGAAATACAGACATTTATTAAAATTACTAAATTTTCTGATGAATTAGTCACCAAAACCCATCTCTAATATATATTAGACCTTAATCAATGATTTTTAAGATCTTAAAAAATAATTTGAACATTTAGAAGTGAAAAATTCTATACAGCCAAATTTATACATCCTAAAATCCTGATATTTTTCAGACATAATATCTGCATAATTATTTATATATTCTTTAAAACTTTACAATAAAGAGTTTGGAATTGAGCTATGCTATTTTCTCAAATTAAATCTGCTTTCTCCATAAGACAATGTATCCCATAAGATGCTACTGAGTAATATTCACATATCACACATTTAATCTATGTTTAAGTCACTCTCTTAATCAAAATTATACATATTCTGTTTTTAAAGAAACCAAGTTCCTGTTTCTTAAACTTGCTTCAAGGTCTTCATGATTTGGACACAAACTCCTCTAAAAGCTGTATCTCTTAACACTATACAGCATATAACCTGATCTTCAGAAACACTAAAAGTCTCATTTCCCAATTATACACTACATTTTTTCCTTCTGTAGTCTTGACTTTGCCTATTTTGAGGAATTCTCTTTGTCAATCTTTATTAAAATTCTGACCATTTTAAGATCTAAAATATAAGGTTTTTACTCTTCAATGTTTGTGTAACTATCTTCAGGCAGAAATCATTACATAAAACATTTTATTATGCTTATTTTTATACATGGTTTAATATCCTACAAAGTTTGTAGTTCAATAAGAGAAAAAAAAATTTCTTTCAAAGACAGGAATTCAATTAAGTTTTTGAATGTTTAAGCTACAGTTTAGTAGTTCGGTTAAGCATATACTCTGGAGCTAAACTAACTGAATTTGTATCCTGGGTCCATCCTTTCTAGATGTGTTTCCTTGGACAAGTTACTTAACTTTTCCGGGCTCTAGTAGTCCAAAAATATCTATGATATTGACTCATACCTCATAGGGCTTTTAAAAAAACTAAATTAATGAATGAAATTAGCATGCTAATACAGTGTCGACACATTGTAAGCAATGAATGAAACTTATTGAAAAAAATTAAGCAGAAGATAGAATACTTCTAAATGAGCTCTTCTAGAGCCTGTTTTACTTTTAGGTATATACTGGACCTTTGTCTAAATTATTTTCTCAGTTAATATCAATATCATATTATTCACTTAATTTTACCATAGAGACAGAGTAGGAAAGTGTCTACCTTACAAACCCTTTTGTATTAATTACAGTACTGGAACCATGACTTTTGTTCCCATTTCAACAGATCGGCTATTCTAAATCATTATTCTGAAATTAACTCTGTAAATGATTCTGCATCAAAGCTTTACAAGTTTTTATTGTCACTTTATTTTCATTATCCCATCAAGCTGCCAAAATACCATCTTATCATTTAAGGCGAATATTTGTAAAATTTCTGCCAATGAAACACAGTAGCAATTTTGTGGATTGTTTAAATACCAGTGACTTCAGATATTACTATTAACATAGGCAATAATATAGAGGTTAACAAGAAAGCAAATAGCAAGAAAATAGGTTAGACAATTCACGAAACATTGAATACTTATTACAGGTTTACTAAAACTTTAATTCAAGATATTTTATTCATCATAATGAATTTCTGCTTAATTAACATTAATTTTAAGATATTTTGCTATTTCTCAGGATAAGATAGTATTTCAAGTAAGGATACACTCATGGTCTCTGGTCTAAAACATCCTCTTGTTTCCAGTTGAGAATGTTGCAGAGATTGCTAAAATAAGCAAGCAAAACTATAGAGTGATCAAAGGTCACACCATGAAGTTTTATCTTTTTAAATTACAATAAAAATAAATGTATACCTTTGGTCAGTACAAAATTCAAAATATCATCTCTCTTGTTCATGTCCACCTCTCTTCTTTAAATGTTTTCCATTTAGGTCTATACGTTTTTTTCTTTTTCCTTTTTTCTGAGAAGGCATTTCCTGTAAGTCATGCCAATGGAGTGATAGGCAAAAATACATTCAATTGACTTTTCAAATAATTTTTAGGTTTTTAAAATGAGGAATATTTGGACTTGAATATTATACCTTTTAAGTCAGTGACTTTCTGCATCTCATATTTTTGTATGACATTGTCATAAGTAAATGTACTTACCCTCTGCTCAAAGATTGGTCTTTGGTAACTTGCGCATTCAGTTAAATTTCCAAAAATGACAGAATATTCTTCATTAAATTATACTCTTATATCACATTGGGCAAATGTACATTTAAAAGTGCCATAGTGTTAATGATTTCTTTTGAGGATGAGTAATTATGTGTCACCATTTTGGTCACAAAGATAAGTTTGCTGTCCACTTCTAGGTAGAATGCTAAGATACTGATTCATATCAGCTTATTAAATTCCACAGAAGAAAAAGTACCTTGCATTTTCAAAAAGAGAAAGTTTCCTGTCTTCAAATGAGACCATGTTTTTCTTTAAAATTAGCTGTTTAAACTTACAGTTATGTTAAAGTTTTCCTAACAAAAATTATTTAAATTTTTATTTTTTTAATATTCTCAATTATTTTTCATTCAGACATTTACTGAGATTTTTCAAAAGGCTCCAAAACAATTGAACATAGGACAGTATATATTAAAGAGTCTGGTTAGCTCTTTGGTGGTGAGGTGCTGTCAGGAAGATACTGGACTGTGTACAGTGAAGTGTGTGTGTGTATGTATGTCTGTGTCTGTGTTTCTGTGTGTCTTTTAGAAAAAGAGACTGTCATTTAGAAATTTGTGGTAGTAGGAAGTAGGATTGCTGGACATGTAATAAATGTGCCTCAAACTTGAAAAAGATGAACTACAAAATCTGAGAATAAACTGAGTATTGCTTGTCAAAAGTTATACTAACATTAATCTGTTAATTACAATTCCAACCCATATACAATTTATCCTATTTCATTTGATGGATTTTTTAAGGGTGAAAAAAATTTCCTCAAAAAAAAAATAAATAAAACAACAGATTTTAAGGCTGTTCATCAAAAGTGAATGGTACACAAATCAAAACATCAATATGTTTATTTATAAATTAGTATCATGTTTGAAAGTAGTAAACATTCTTAGAAAAAATCATTCTTGCTAGAAAGTGAAAGAATTAAACCACTGAACAGCAAGAACAACAAAACAATACAATATAAAACCGCAAACAGCAATCTAATGTTCCCTGAATGCCCAAGGGTGGATAGTAATCTGCTTATACACTATGGATATTTTAGAATGGTCTAGTGAATTTCTAAGGTTATTCTCTTTTGTCATTTTCAACAAAGAATAAATTCAGCAGACAGTGTCATCAATATCAGTACTAAAAACTTCTCCTATCAGAAAATTGATCTTGTTGTTGTTGTTACCACAATGTACATTTTATGCCTCAATACTCTGTTTAGTAAATGAACACATGCTGTTTAACCTTTGGAGAAAGGGATTATGTCATTCCTAAATTTATGATCGCTAAAAGGAGGAGTTCTGGGCATATAATAAGTGTACCTCAATCCTAAAGAAGATGGACTACATGGGTTGAGAATAGAGATGGGCATGAACTGAGACTCTTAAAAGAATGTCAAATTATTGGGAGTGAAGTAGCCAAAAAGTAATCTGATAATGTCATTAAGCTCATATTTTAAAGGCATATCTTAAAACATAGGAGAAAGACAAATAGTAAAACTCAAAGTCAAATACATTTTAGCTGAATTTTTAAAAAAATCTGTGACACTAAAATGTTATTTAAAATTAGGCAGATTAGCCTAACAGTAACATGTATGAATTCTGGTGTTGACTTTTTAGCTTTGTCTCTTGCTACGTAATCTTAAACAAGTTACCAAACTCTTCTGAACCTACCTGCAAATCAGGAGGCAATACTAGAACTTTTCCTTTAATGATATTATGAATACAATATAAGAAGTAAATTAATAAACAGTCTGACAAATAGTGCACAACAAATGTGCCTGCTTTTCAAAAAATTAACACTTTATTTTAAAAAAGGGAAAACATAGCATGATTAATGATGTCAAACAAAAATTGTATTTTAGAAGTTAAACAGGAAAGGAACACTTTATTCTCAAGACTATTGCAATAGGAGAGAGAGATTCAATTCAACTCCCCTGAAAAAAGGGAGGGAGAGTATTTAAGTGGAAAAGTACTGGAAATTTTTAGCATAGAGTTTGATCAAGTGATGAAGCCATCTGTGTTTGCAGACCGACATTTATTGAACTTAGGATCCTACTCCCCGACAGGGATTGAAAGATAGAAGTCTTATCTTTCTTGATGATTTCAAAGGGATGCCCGGCAGTTCCTTGAGAAAGACATTTCAGCTTTGAGAACCTACATGTCACATTTGTCAGGCATCCAAATTAACCAGCTGGAGGTCTTGTCACTCATGGGAGCATTCTGTCTGTGAGTAAAGAATCTTACCATAAGTTGCCCAAATTGTTGATGTTGTGATTAACGTATGCACTACTGACTTTATAAATGATGCATAGTTTTCTGAATCATGATGTTTTGCTGATCTGTGTCTGAATCATTAAGTTTTACTGATTGTTTTCCATGTGGACATTTTAGTCTGTATGTTGTAATCTGTAGTCAATAATTGTATTCTTTGTATAGTGCCCTCCAATAAAAAAGACAACACTGATGTGAAGAGTCTCCCTCTCTTTTTCTAAACTATCTTATAAAAGCATTCCAATTTGTAGCAGACTATTAGACACTGTCAACTTCCCGCATGTGTCTTCCCAGGTCAATCCTCACATCTGGTTTCCAATAAAGCTTTATACATTTATTTCTGCCTCAACAGCCTTAATTTTCAATAGGCAGTTTGTAAAACTGACAAGAGAAAAGGAGAGATTAGGGGCATTTATTCAGAAAGAAGCCTACCTAAAGTTTAATCCAGCTGAGAGAAAAGATAAGACTATCTTGGTTATAACTAGCAATTGGTAATTCAATGCTTTTTTAGATAACATTTAAAATCATGAAAGTCTCATATTTTCAGTCTGAAAAACATTACTCAGAAAGAATTGAATCACAAAATACTTGCAGGATTTTAAGATTTTTTCTGGCTGTTCTAATTGAAGTTTAAGTTTTTATGTTTGGAGAACTTAAAGTCTAGGGCATTGAAAGACATTGCAAAGGAAGTTAATACCATTAGCCACAATATTTTCATAATTATGAGGAATGTGAAACAGGAGAAGAAAAAGTGAAGCCATACCTTTCAGAAAGGTAAAGAATTTAAGTTATAGACTAATGAGGTCATATCAAACATGGAAAAAATTAAATAATTTTCTAACAGCATTATATGTATATTTAGAATGGAGATAACTGGAAAACCCTAGGCATAAACTCATAAATTGCTGAGATTTCTATAAATTATAAAGCTGGTAGATCAGAGGGATGATGTAGTGATCTCAAATGCAAAAGTTTTCAGGGGCAAAACCAGGAGCATAAATGTGTGAAGTGATATGTGTAAATCAACAAGGAGTTCAAAGCCCTGTGAAAAAGGGAGAGTGTATATCTTTCCTAAAGTCATTGAATTTTAACTTCTTTTAAATCCTTGAAGTTCAAAAAGTATATGTCTACTATGAATTCCACCTAAGCCTATAAGCTTGGAATCCCAATTATAACCTAAATTTTATTTAAAATTTTGCCAATGTCTATCAAAATATTATGTTAACATAATGAAAAATTGAAATTAAGTTAAGATAACTCATAACTGGTAGGATACCACCTCAAAAAGATTACTGAATAATGTATCAACAATCAACATTGAGTAGCAAAACATGTATGATTGCATATCCAAAAGTGCCTGCTAAAAAATCGAAGGCATTCCAGGGCAAGATGGTGACAGGGCAGCCTGGTCTGAGACCCTCCACAAAGGAGAACGCAGAAGGTCTCTGGTGTCTCCCCGGGGGCTGCATACCCCATCATTGGCAGCCTGCTGTTCACGCGGAGCTCGGCCGTGGCCACCGCTGAAGCATCACACCGGCCTGGACAACCCCTGAAGCCGCAGACAGAGCAGCCGCTGCTGCTGCTGCTGCTGCCGCCGCCTCAGTAGCAGCCATTATACATCACCTCACCGGTGCCTGAGGCGATCCACGACTTCAGACCATGAAGACCCTGCAAGCAAGATCTGCTGAGATCGCAGCCGTCTCTACTGCTACCGTGACATCCTGCTGTGACATCCTGCCAGGCTGTGGGTCTCCTCCATGTGCCTGAGGCAGGCTCCTATCTCCAGCCTCTGTCTGGCTCTCTGAGCTGGCTCTCGCCTGGCTCTGTCCCCTTTGGGGCGAGTGGCGGAGACAAAGACCATCCAGAGCAGTGAGATAGCACCACATGCTGGCGATTCAAGGGAGTAAGCCTACAACCCCACTGCACGAACAGACTTCAAGGCAGTGCAAAGTGGGTTTCAAATTATCCATACACCTGTCAGCGGATACCAGGACCTGTAGATAGATTTTGAATCACAGCTTCCCCCTTAATTAAATCTCAAAACTGCAAAAAGGACCACCCTCAACCTACAGTGCAACTCCAGCAACCCCTCTACCCCTGAATAGCAGAATTAAAGAAGACAGTGACATGGAGGGAAGGAAAAAGGAGGGAGGTAAAAAACCGCACAAATGAAGAAAAACCAAAAGAAGAATATAGGTCTCACACAGACCCCTGGGAGGTCAGACACTGAGAAAACAGACTTCGGAACACAAACAATGAAGAGTCCCCAGAATGACTGGTCACATGCAACAAACTCAGACATCAAGACATTAATAGAATTTAAAAAATTGAGGAGAGACAAGAGGATAATAGGAAGGAGCTGATGTCAGAAATAACACCAGTAAAGAATTCTGTGATGGAAATAAATAACAAACTAATAAGCATGGAAAGCAAAATTAGCTAAGCAGAAGAAAGAATCTCAGAGCTTGAAAACCAAAACACAGAACTAACCCAAACTGTCAAAAACATAGAAAAGAAGCTCAAAAAGACAGAACAAAACCTTCAAGAGATGAATGATCACTTCAAGAGACTGAACCTAAGAGTAATTGGCC
>CAUYQG010117910.1:0-30574 GCA_963574415.1 Tarsius wallacei
TTTTTTGATTTATTGTAGAGATGAGGTCTTGCCAAGTTGCCCAGGCAGGTCTCGAACCCGCGGGCTCAGGCAATCCACTCACCTCAGCCTCCCAAAGCGCGGGATTACAGGCTGAGCCAGCTAAACCACTTTATATTTTAAAAAGAGTTTGAAACCTTTCCATATTACCAATTCTAAAATATAAACCAGGGCTGGGCATGGCCCTGTAATCCCAGCACTTTGGGAAGCCAAGACAAGAGGATCACTGGAGCCCAGGAGATTAAGGCTACAGTGAGTTATGACTGCACCACTGCACTCCAATTTGGATGACAGAGCAAGACCCTGTCTCTAAAAATCAAAATAAAAAATTCAAAACAAAAATATTTTCCATTTTAAAAGATGTGTATGGTACATCCCAACAATGGAATATTATTCAGTAACAAAAAGCAAAGAAATGGAGGAAACCGAACTGCCAATTGCTAAGTGAAAGAAGCCCATTTGAAAAGGTTACACGCGGTATGCTTCCAACCATATGATATTCTGGAAAAAGCAAAACTTTAAAGATGGTAAGATCAGTGCTTGTTAAGGGTTGCAAATGAGGGAGAAGGATGAATAGGTGGGCACATAGGATTTTTAAGGCAATGAAACTATTCTATATGATAGTGTAATGGTGACTACATGACATTATGTATTTGTCAAAACCCATAGCACTATACAACACAAAGAATGAACCCTAATGTAAACTATGGACTTTAGTATCCATATTGGTTTATCCATTGTACCAAATGTACCACTCTAATGCAAGATGTTAATAACAGGGGAAACTGTGAGTTGGGGGAGAGAAGGTATATGAGATCTCTCTGTACGACCTGCTCAATTTTCTGTGAACTTAAAACTCTGAAATAAAATAAAGTGTATGAATTGTTTTAAATGCGTATTTGCGTGCATATGTATGTGTGCACGTATCTGTGTTTGTGCCTTTTCTCATCCAGTAAAAGCCTTATACACTGAAGGTGCTCAATAAAGTATAATAGTCACAATCTTAGCTCAGGGGCTAAGTTAAGATCTCAAGCTCTGGAATGGGCAAATCCGATTCTGATCCTAGTTCTACCGTTTTCTAGCCGTGCGGACTTAATTATGCATGTTGCTTCTTCAGCCTCAGTTTCTCCATCCGCAAAACTGGAAGGAAACATAGTAATTCCTCCTAGGGCTGTTGAGAAGTTAAAATAAAGAATAATGCAAGTAGAATGCTTAGTTGCTTAGCACAGTGCCTAATGAAAAAGAAAAGCTCACAACGTTCGCTGACGCTCTAACGGTAAAATGATTATTCACGGAATGACTGATGTGGCACTTCAGGTTCCAAGGTTACTTGCTCCACTGCCAGCCTGTCAACAATACCCCATCAGGGCCCCAAATCCTCAACTCCAGCCTGACCCATTTCGAACACAATCCACATTGCCTAAGTCCAGCTCGGACACTTCCAACAGTTATACTCTCCTGAAGCTTTTTCCTCCCCGCTCCGCCATACAGACTCAGGCCCTGGAACGCCCGCCTCTCCGCCCCTCCCCACCGCACCCCACCCAACCGGATCCCACTCAGATCCCGCCCCCGCCCCCTCGCAGACCCTGGCCTAATATTCGTTTTCACATCTTTCCTTCCCCAAAGTTGAAGGAAGCGCCTACCCAGATACTCGTAGTCCGGTAGGGCTAGGCGCTCTGGACTCAGCATCCTTTGACCCGGGTAGCTTCAAAGCTCTAGCTCTCCGGCTTCCGGAACCCAGGTCGCCGTCTCTCCGTTGCCATGGCACCCACGCGGCGGGAGGGGAGGTGGGAGGCGGAGGAGGTGTCCCACAAAAAGTCTCCGTATCGCAAAGCGGAGCTGGCTACACAAGTTCCGGGAACCGTGGATTCGCGGCGGGCGAGGTTTCATTGAATTCGCATTCTTGAGGACATGATTTTAGAGGAATCTGAAGTGGATAATTCTTTTGCATCCGTCAAATTTCCGGGCGTCAAAGAATTGCTGTCAGCCGTCCCTATCTGCAGTTTCTGAAGTTCATAATTATTCCTGCTGTATACAGCTGTTATTCTAATTCACAATAATAGCTCCCACCCGTGCGCCCCCATAAACAGTATCCCATTACCTATTTTTATCTCTTTAGTATTTACTATCTTAAATTGCTACAAAGTGCTTTCACATGTGTATACGTTGGCTGCTTCTAGAGATGAAGAATGTGTCTTTTCTGCATGTGACAGGACACAAAAAAGGTGCTCGTTAAGTCCCTGTGAGATAATTGCCATTTCCTCTCGATTCCTCTTTATCTTTAGTCCTTCCTTCTATTCCTATCCCTCACTACTTGCTACCCTTACTAAGTGTCTTTCTTTCCTCCTACTCCTCACTTCTTGAGGCAAGGAGTGCAGAAACAAGGACATCTATTAGACTTTTTGTCCCATATGCCAATTACTCACTTCTATAAGAGGAGTAATTGGTTTTCAAGTGCGCAAATATTTCTTTTTGCTCCTCTCCACTCCTGACAACAGATCAGAGGTCTGTAGCACTTGTTACAGTTCAAACCTAGCAGAAAAAGCCACTCTACCCTCACTTTCTTAGCTAGTGTCCTCCCATCCCCTACCGCCTCCAACAAGGTGAGGTTTTGTGAAAAAGAAAGAAAACAAAAATCAAGCTATCAAAGGAATGACTGGGAAACCAGTAGACCACCTACACTGGGAGGAAAAGGGAAGAGGAGGTTCTTTGTGCTCTGAGTAACCTATTCTTAGCCTCCTCCCAAGCAAGGAGCCTCAAACCTCCTAATTCTCCCTTTCCCATAAAATTGTATATGTGTCTTCATTCGAGACTCCTGTGAGTCACTCTGGGTTTGGATGTGGTAAGGATAAAAGGACAGAGCCAAACTAGGAGGAGGGCTTAGTATCTTGAGGTGATGAGTTTACTAATTTGGTATTTGGTGTGAAGTCCTGCAAATGTGATTTTTTTTAATTGGCCTTTTCCCTGCCTCCTCCATGCAACTCAAGGGTATGGGAGTTTCATATGTTCCATGCCTGTGACTTATTTATTAATAACGTATTTATTTTATCGATAAAGTAATAGGATAGTGATTATTCAGAATGATAATCTGACTTTATTCCCAAGCAACCTGAAGCTATTTGCAGATAATTTCATGTGTTCTCATAAAAGCTTTCTAAGGCAATCCTTTTTTTAGGTAGGAAACTGAGGCACGAGTCACAAAAGTGACTTGTCCCACATCAACCATCCGGTCAGTGGGAGAGCTGGAACTGGATCTCAGCTATCCCAACATCCAAGTTAGTGGTCTGACCACTAACCCACACAGTCTCTTTTTATAGAGTTTGTTGGCTTGGTTTTTATTTATTTATTTTTCCTTTTGCTCTGCCTTGCTAGCAACTAGAAGCTTCCAGATAAAAGAAGAGAATTTTTAGTTTAGGCTAAACATTTGACATCCTCTTATTTGTGGAGCATTGTCCTGGAATTTGGAGGGTGCTGCTGCTGGGTTCTGTGTGGTGGAGCTGGGAACCAGCCCCAAGAATATAACTTTGTTTGGGCATTAACCCATTTGCGGTTATAATAATGATAAGTTTCAGCACCAGTGGCGCCCGACTGTTAATGACTCAAAGAAAGCTAAATAAGAACAAGATGTCATCTCTGGAGCAATTTGTAGGTTTTTCCTACAGCTTCATCCCTTCCATAAAAATCTTGAGGACCCTTGTATTTAAAGTTAGTCTTCCACTCTGAATGTCCTAGACAGTCTATTGTGGAAGAGGTCTTAGAAAAGGGTAGGAGGTTGCTAGACTAAGGCTTCGAGAAAATTGGGGGTTTCACAGAAATAACAGGTGACCTTACTGATGGTGGAATTACTAACTCTTTCCATTTTTCTTCTTTATACTTTTCTATATTCTCATATTTTCTATAATAGGCATCTATTATAACCAGAAAACAAACAAACGGTGAGTGGCATGAAAATCTTTAAAATATTTTTAAGCAGACGTCATGACTTTCCAGATAATGTTTGTTTTTCCTAAGAAGTCACTACTTTCAGATTTATCTTCTGTCACAGATTACATGATAATAGATTTTGGCAACACATCTGTTGTGGAGGAAATTTTTCAGTAGAACATATACTTCCACCAGTTTTAAGAAGAATGGTAATATACAAGAGTTGTTAAAATCTAGTGTATTTTTGTGACCCTGTTGAATGTTAAGGAAAGAAAAGAATTTCAGTCTTCAATCTAAATGAACTTTTTAGGTTCTCAAATTATCGTAGCATATTTCTAAAAAATTTACCAAAACAAATAATCACACAGATAAACCACTAAGTCACAAGGTAATCTCATGGTCCTGAAAAGAGGCAAATCATATGAATTTGATTAAAAAATAGAGAAAGCATGAGATGTTAAAGACAGTACTATAGCATGAGGAATAGAAACATCAACTTCACGAACATAGGATAAACACGAAAGAGAATATATTGAGACATAAACTAATTGGATTATAATTTCTGATTTTATAAAGAGAAAATTTATAGACATCTCTGGCTCTGCAGAGAACTTATTAAGAGATTGATTGGGAAGAAAATCCTCCCTGGAATTGAAGACTAGAAAAGCAAACATCAATGTATTAAATGGTTTTAAATCTCAAGGAAACAAGAATGAAAGAATAAATGCAAGCTGAATTATTGCTATAAAACAGGTTCAAGAAACTAGGACGAGCTTTTATCAACTCATCAAGCAGAAAAGATGCTAAAGGCAAAGTAGCTACTAAGAAATGCAGGTCATGAAATTCATGCTGAGCTTCTGGGCTCTACTTGAAAGATTTATCTGCCACAGGACCAAAGCAGAAACTAAGTGTGATGCCACTGTCTGGGATTAATGTGTTTAAATTAAAAATGCTATTTATAGAAAAGTCATTTTGGATTGCCACAAGTCAACAGACTAAAGCTTTGGGGGGAATTTGCAAAGAAAAGGAAATGTTCGCTAACTCTCGGGCAGTTAAGAATAACTAATGCGTTATAAGAAAGTGGTTAAGAGGACACGGCTTAAATTGAACTGGAGCTCAAAGGCGATTAAGACTGCACCTTCTTGTTATTTTGTATTTTCAAATGCTACAAAAAGAGTTAAGAATTACACATTCATATAATTTGAAAGGGAGGAAGATTTTCTGATTCTTCTTGACAGCCCACCAAAATTAGTTGTGCTTTCCTCTCTAAAAGTATGCACTTTTATAAGCATTTATGCCTTTCTAAAAAATTATTTGAATTCTTCTATTATATTGTAAATTCCATGAGGACAGAGATAGTCCTCCATTTTTAAATTTCTAGGACATGAGCAGTGCCTGGCAGAAGGCAGGTATACAGTAAATGCCTATTAAATAAATTTGTTCTCCTCCAGATTCAAAGTCTAGAAAATGAAGGTCATCCAGTCAATAGGATTTATGGTTGCCTTGTGACAACCAATTCATAAAAACAAAAAACCAATTCATTAAACAAAAAAGCAAGAAAAATGCAAGACATCATTGAAAAAGGCACTAAAAATCAATCAGAAAGCACTGGCATATCCTTTCTATACCTAAATATTGTGTGTGACAGATCGCCATATCTTTGTAAATGTCCAGGAAAAAAGCAACTAACTCAACAAAATGCTGAGAGACAATGCTTCCTCTAGGCAAGTTCAGAGAATTAGTTCAGGAGGATGAGATAGAATATACTAGAAATCATTAAATAAACTTAGGATATGAACTGGGAGTTCCCAAATTTCAGACTCAGGACAAAAAGCTGGAGTCTATTTGTTCTCTGTCCCCCAAGCCATCCTCTACATGGTCACAAGAGCTTATTATTCTAAAAATCAAATTTGACCATCTTCTTTATTTTAAAAAATGTTACTGATTCATCATTACTAAGATAAAGCAAAACTCCTTAACATGTAGACTTATAAATACAGTTTGGTCCCAACTCCTTGTCCAGCCATCTTGCCTCTTTTCTTTCCTACATACTTAATACTCCAGACGTATGTTCCTACTTATATGCCTGAACATACTAAGTTCTCTCACAAGTCTTGCTCTGACATAAGCTATCTACCTAGAATATACTTCTCACATATTTTCTGTCTAGTAGACTACAGTACATCCTACAAGAATAAGCTAGACGTCACCACCTCCATGAGACCTTATCCAGTCTGCTAAAGAACCAGTTACTATCCATTATGTACCTGTATTTTAATATTTATTATATTCTTTAATTATTTGTTTCCTTGGGTATCTCTCCTCTTGGACTGTGTATTGTTCATGGCCAGGGAACATGTTTTATTTGCTGTGATTGCCTAAGTAATATAACAAATATTATTCAGAGAGACAGAATAAATATTTGTTGAAACTCAGAATGAATGATTTAAGCTTAAAATTGGTAAACATAAGACTAACTTTTTTAAAAACTATGTATTGGCTGGGCTCAGTGGTTCAGCCTGTAATCCAAGCACTTTGGGAGGCTGAGGCTAGTGGATTGCCTGAGTCCACGGGTTTGAGACCAACCTGGGCAACTTGGTGAGACCTTGTCTCTACGATAAATCAAAAATTAGCCGGGCTTGATAGCGCGTACCCACAGTTCCAGCTACTTGGAAGGCTGAGGCAGAAGGATCGCCGGAGCCCAGCAGGTCAACGCTGGGGTAGCCGTGAGTATGCCACTGCACTCCAGCTTGGCTAATGGAGTGAGACTCCGACTCAAAAAACAAAACTATTTATTAACTATAATAAACTTTAAAAACTTATCAAAAAGAATGAATATCCACACAGCTTCAAAATGGGTTTAGATAAATCCATAGATGATAGGTCTACATAGCCCTTGAGGGAAACTAGAATCTAGTATGCTATGGTTCTTGAGTGGAATATTGGAAGACAGCTATGCTTTCCAAGATATACCCCATTCAAGGCAGCATCAGAGGTATAAACCTAGGCTAGATAGAATTTAGGTTCTGTAATTCTTTTGTAATTCTTTTGATCTTTTGGGAACATTTTCTTAAGAATACCTAAATTAAGCCGGGCTCGGTGGCTCAGCCTGTAATCCCGCGCTTTGGGAGGCTGAGGTGAGTGGATTGCCTAAGCCCGCGCGTTCAAGACCCGCCTGGGCAACTTGGTGAGATCTCATCTCTACAATAAATTTTTAAAAAAAATTAGCCGGGCATGGTAGCAGTGCAACAGTAGTAACAGCAGCAGTAGTTTCAGCTACTTGGAAGGCTGAGGCGGAAGGATTGCCAGAGCCCAGCAGGTCGAGGCTGCGGTGGCCAGGAACGGCCACTGCACTCCAGTCTGGGTGACAGAGTGAGACTCCAACTCAAAAAAAAAAAAAAAAGAAAAGAAAACCTAAGTTAACTTATTAAGCTTTTCTCAGGAGACTACAATTTTAGATATCAGTTAAAGAAAACCAAAGTCCAGTGCAGTGATGCACGCCTGTAGTCCCAGCTACTCAGGGGGCTGAGGCAGAAAGATCATTTGAAGCCAGGAGTTCGAGGCTGTAGTGCACTGCGATCATGCCTGTGAATAGTCACTGCTCCAGCCTGGGCATCATAGCGGGACACTGTCTCTAAAAAATAAAAACAGAAAAACCAGATGTTAACCCGCTACCTAGTTCATCTCTCTTTTCAGAAAAGTATCATCCTGATTGTCTAGTCAGAGGTATCAAAAGAACAGAAAAATGGATTTAAAAAGTAAAAATAGAGCAATCCCTCCCTTGTACTTTTTAGGAACTCTGTAAATGTTCATGGAATAAACAGATATAAAATATATAAAGGGCATGTAATTTAGAAACAATTATCAGCAGTAGTTGGTTATTAAGAGGTCCCCTTTCTGCCTTCCTAGTCATCCTATGTTCTTCTAGTCATACAGGAGTATTGATCATTCTCCAAACATGGCAGCCACTTTCAAGACATTGTATTTTTGCTCATGCCCGTTCTTCTATCTGGAATGTGAGCTCCCCCTCATTTTCTTCTTCTTTGATTTATTATTATTATTATTATTATTATTATTATTTTGAGTCTCACTCTGTCACCCAGGTTGGAGTACAGTGGCACACTCATGGCCACCACAGTCTCAACCAGCTGGGCTCAGGTGATCCTTCCACCTCAGCCTTCCAAGTAGCTGGAACCACAGGTGCATGCCACCACACCCGGCTAATTTTTTGACTTATGGTAGAGATGAGGTCTCGCCAAGTTGCCCAGGCAGTTCTCGAACCTGTGGGCTCAGGCAATCCTCTTGCCTCTGCCTCCCGAAGTGTTGGGATTACAGGTGCGAGCCACCACACCCAGACAATTTTTAAAATTTTTTGTGGAGACAAGATCTCGCTATGTTGCCCAGGCTGGTCTGAAATTCCTGGTCTCAAGTGATTCTCCTGTCTCAGGCTACCAAAGTGTTGGGCTTACAGGTATGAACCACCTGGCCTCTACTTTCTTCACATGGTGAAATTTCCCTCACCTTTAATGCTCAGCTACTCCAAATGTCAGGGTGCACTCATGTCTCTCATGTCTGTTTCCATAGTCATTTATACACACTTCTGTTACAATTGCTTTTCAAGACTTCATCTCTACTAGAGTCTGAGCTTCTTTTTTTTTTTTTTTTTTTTGAGTTGGAGTCTTACTCTGTCACCCAGACTGGAGTGCAGTGGCACGCTCCCGGCCACCGCAACCTTGACCTGCTGGGCTCCGGCAATCCTTCTGCCTCAGTCTTCCAAGTAGCTGGAACTACAGGCGCACTCTACTGTGCCTGGCTAATTTTTTAAAATTTATTGTAGAGACGAGGTCTCGCCAAGTTGCCCAGGTGGGTCTCAAACCCGCGGGCTCAGGCAATCCACTCACCTCGGCCTCCCAAAGTGCTGGGATTACAGGCTGAGCCACCAAGCCCAGACTAGTCTGAGCTTCTTAAAGCTATCCTATTCATCTTTGTGTTTCCCCAGGCCTAGCAGACTGTCTGGTTTTCATTCATTAATCAAAGCCCTATTGAGCAATATGTGTCGGCCAATATTCTAAGGTATTGGAAAACAAATAAGACCCCTGCTCCATCGGGGCTTATTTTCTTATAGTGGGGAGAAAATAATCATGTAATAACAAATAAGATTATTTCAAAGAATAAGGATTTTGGAGAAAATAAAATAGGATAAAGTCAGTGAATGAGGCCAAGGCAACTTTCAAGTGGAAAAAAGTAGGCATCTCTGAATGTGAGTCTTCTCTGAGGTCATGATGAGCAGAGATCAGCATCTGAAGTAGAAGAGACGGCACGTACAAAAGTTGTAGGACAGAAATGATGGCATGTTGCAGAGCTGAAAGGAAGACAGTGTAGCTAGAGCCAAATGAGTGAGGGGAAAAGTTGTCAAAGAAGTAAGCAGCTGGGCATGGTGGCTGACGCCTGTAATCCCCAGCACTTTGGGAGGCCGAAGCGGGAGAATTGCTTGAGCCCAGCAGTTCAAGACCAGCCTGGGCAACATAGCAAGACCTCATCTCTACAAAAATATTACAAAATTAGCCATGTGTAGTGGCTTGTGCCTGTAGTCTCAGCTACTCAGGAGGCTGAGGTGGAAGGATCACCTGAGCCCAAGAGGTTGAGGCTGTGGTGAGCTATGATCATGCCAGGGCACTCCAGCCTGGGTGACAGAGTAAGACACCGACTCAAAAAATAGAAGTTAAAAAAAAAAAAGTAAGCAGAGGTCAGGTCATGAAGGAACTCAAAGGTCACATGAGAAGTAAGGATTTTATTCTAAGTGCAATAGGAAGCCATTGAAATGTTTTAAGCCCAGTAATGACATGCTCTGACTCAAGTTTTTATTTTTATTTTTTGAGTTGGAGTCTCACTCCATCGCCCAGTCTGGAGTGCAGTGGCACACTCAGGGCCACCCCAGCATTGACCCACTGGGCTCAGGTGATCCCTCTGCCTTAGCCTTCCAAGTAGCCACAGCTACAGGTGCACGCTGCCATACCTGGCTAATTTTTGACTTATTGTAGAGATGAGGTCTCGCCAAGTTGCCTAATATGGTCTCGAACCCACGGGCTCAGGCAATCCACTTGCCTCAGCCTCCCAAAGTGCTGGGATTACAGGCTGAGCCACGGAGCCTGGACTCCGACTCAAGTATTTTTTAAAAGTTACTCTGGGGCAACCCCTTTGGGTCCCCTCCCACTGTGGGAGCTTTTCTGTCCTCTCAATAAATCCTGCTTTAAAAAAAAAAATTACTCTGGTTGCTATGTAGAGATCAAATTACAAAGGGGCAAGTGTGAGAACAGAAAGACCATCATAGACACTCGATTCATATTTGTTATGAAAGGAGTGTTTACTCATTGATCTGTTTGCTTACCCACCATCTAAATTTATCTTTCCTGCTAAAAAAAGTATGATATCCTGAACTAAGTGCTGCAGAGCTCTATTTATATGTGCCAGGTGTGTGAATATCAAGATTTCAGGAGATAAAAATGCACTAGAAAGCCCCACCTTCCAGGGTGTGCCCCAAGTTAGACCAGGGATCTGAATCAGCCACATGCCCCAGATCTTGACTCCAGTGCCACTGCTGAGCTGGAACATGAAAAGTATTGGCACCAAAAATGCTGGTGTGCAGGGTTTGCAGTGAAAGAAAGCACAGAAATGCAAATTAGTTTATTCCCCGAGGCTTTTGCTGTTTCTAGTTTCCAGTCGTAGCCCCCTGAGCCTAGATAAAAGCAGATCTATTACTTAAAAGTTAGTGATACTTTTCCATAAATCCTATGGATTCTCTCCTGGCTCGTGGCCTTTGCACACACTGTTCCTTCTGCCTGGAAGTCCCTCACCATCCACCCTTAGCCTGATGACACTTACTCATCTTAAGTGTCAGTGCCTCTGACAGGCCTTCCTTGAACCCCCAAATCTAAATCAAGTCTCTTCTTTCATAGAACCCTGTAGTTTTCCTTCAAAACTGTTATCATTTGTCACTTTTTTTTTTAAAGAAAGCAGGATTTATTGAGAGGACAGAGAAGCTTCCACAGTGGGAGGGGACCCGAAGGGGTTGCCCTTATTTGTCACTTTAAATCCATTTATGGGAGCATTCTTTTAATGTCTCTGCATACTTGTAGTGCCCTTCAACCATCAGACTGTAAGTCACGGGGACCCAATATATTTGTTCATTACTGCCCTACAGTGCCTGGCACATAGTACACCCTTAATAAATAGCTACTGAGTGAGTGAATACTGGAACTAAGCCTCCCTAAAGTGATGCAGAACTCTTAGTGCCGTCCGCTGTGCTTGCTCTCGCTCTCCCGTCTAACGTTTGCTGGGCGCGGTGGCTCACGCCTGTAATCCCAGCACTTTGGGAGGCTGAGGTAGGAGGATTGCCTGAGCTCAGGGGTTCAAGACCAGCCTGGGCAACTAGGCGAGACCTCGTCTCTACAATAAATCAAAAAATTAGCTGGGCGTGGTAGTGTGCGCTTGTAATTCCAGCTACTTGGAAGACTGAGGTGGAAGGGTCGCCTGAGCCTAGCACGTTGAGGCTCCAGGGGCCGTGAGCGTGCCACTGCACTCCAGTCTGGGTGACAGAGTGAGACTTCAACTCAAAAAAAAAAAAAAGAATTGGTCAGGCTCAGTGGTTCAGCCTGTAATCCAAGCACTTTGGAAGGCAGAGGAGAGTGGACTGCCTGAGCTCGGGGGTTCGAGACCAGCCTGGGCAACTTGGCGAGACCTCGTCTCTATAACAAATCAAAAATTTGCTAGGCATGGTAGCACATGCCTGTAGTTCCAGTTACTTGGAAAGCTGAGGTGGAAGGAATGTCTGAGCCCAGCAGGTTAAGGCTGCAATGGCCGTGATTGTGCCATTGCACTCTAGCCTGTGTGACAGAGACTCTGACTCAAAACAAACAAACAACAAAAAAACCCTCCTACCCTCCATTCACATTGTCTTCAACAAGAAAGTGATTCCAGAGAGATGATGGAGGAATTCTTTTTTTATTTTTATTTTTTGAGTTGGGGTCTCACTCTGTCGCCCAGACTGGAGCGCAGCGGCCGCTCCCAGCCACCGCAGCCTCGACCTGCTGGGCTCCGGCGATCCTTCCGCCTCAGCCTTCCAAGTAGCTGGAACTACAGGCACGTGCTACCACACCCAGCTAGTTTTTGATTTATTATAGAGACGAGGTCTCGCCAAGTTGCCCGGGTGGGTCTTGAACCCGCGGGCTCAGGCAATCCACTCGCCTCAGCCTCCCAAAGTGCTGGGATGACAGGCTGAGGATGGAGGAATTCTTTGCAGACTCGTGTTATTAATTTTTTAAAGCAGCGTCTCAACCTTGGCACTATGGCTGGATAATTCTTTCTTGTGAGGAGGATGTCCTGCTCACTGCAGAGTCTTAAGGAGCATCCTTGGCCTCCGCTCATTGATGCCGACTCCCCAAGACTCCTGGGCCTGTTGTTCCAGCTACTCAGAGGCCGAAATGGGAGAAGCACTTGAGGCCAAGAGTTTGAAGCAGCCGTGTGCTGTGATCACACTTGTGAACAGCCATTGCACTCCAGCCTGGGCAACATAGTGAGACCCCCATCTCTAAAAAAAAAAAAAAAGAAAGAAAGAAAGGGAAAGAAAAGAAAAGAAAAAATCTCAAGGTATTGCACTATGCCTGCAAAATCACTCCTGGTTGAGAACCACTATTTTGAAGTGTAAAACTTCCGGCCTTATTTTCTTTTAGAAAACTACGTTTAGAAATTCAGGTTGTTGAATGATGCCTGGGTTATAAGAGAATTCTACCAACCCAGTTGGATCAAAACAGTGCCCATTTCTGTCTTGTATCCGTAGCACTCCCTGTGTTTTCTTTGAAAGGTCCATTAGTGATGGTCTAATTCAGGGCAATACTCTGATCTTGGAATTCCAGCCCCCTGGACTGTCCTAGAAGGATGAAGGTGGTGTTTCTGAGGAAACCAAGGCCTCTGAGACCCCTCTGGAATTGGCAGTTCCCTACAACTTCTCTAGGGGCATGTCCCAGAGGACAATACAAGGGAGACAAACAGCCCATTCTGGCATGCTTTTCAGGATCTCTCACTCCAAACAAGAAAGTCTGAGACGCCTGGTAAAAATAAATATGGCTTAGTACTCCTGGCACAAGAGCAGTTTCTGACAGCCAAGACTTAACTCACCCTAGGGGGTGACCCAGGCAGGGACTATGCACGAAGTTAGTTTCTACCCATTGATATTCCCGGTGACTCACAGCTGCCAGGGATGGCTCTGTGCACCAGAACTGTGCCGAACCACGAAGGACTTCTGATACACACAGAAAACAGTCTCTCGAGCCTGAGTCAGACACGGATAGCCAGCCTCTCTCTTCCTCTCCAATTCTAGAAAAACAACACAAATCATGGCTCTGGAAAGGAACCTGTCCTTTGCATACAGAGTGGAAACTGTTATAAATTCTTAATCCCCTGACGTTGAAAGTAGGGGGACCGCCTGTCCTGGATTTTTTGGGACAACTGTATTCATTATACCACATGTCTCTAGTTTTCATTTGAAAAAAATATGTATATATATGGTCTCCAGAGTCTGAAGGTCTCAACAGGTTTAAAAGCAGGTCTTCAGAAGCAGCACATATTGAAACCCTGAGACCAACCAAGGCTGCATTAGGAATGGGGGGTTGGAAGTGGGTTACTGAGCAATCAGTCTCTACTTTTCACTTTTTTCTCCTTGGATCTTAGACTATGGTAATGATACAAGCCAGAAAGGTGGGAAGTCTTTCCCAGCTGAAGATCCTAAGCCTGACCTGACTATACTGCCGCCTTCAGTCACCAAGAAGAACTACACACCCAGAAAATGCCTCCGCATTAGTTACCATGGTGATGTTAGTTCAACCACATTACATCTGGGTAAAAATTTCAGGCAAAAACCATATAGAGAAGTACTGCCTAAGAAGGAGTTAACACATCGCAGCTTTTCTCTGTTGTTGCTGTTGCAAAGTACGGTTAATATTAGCTTTGGTCGAAGATGGTAATTTGAATTGAAAGCCTTGAAAAATGGAAAACAAGCAGGGAAGAAACGTCAACTTATCCATTTTGGAGAAATCTCCCAATATCCACTTTGCACTCTACCAAATTACTTTCCCCTCAGCTAACATGGGGCATTTGGGTCTTCCTGACTCTATTTACTGGTGAGAGGAAAGTGATTTAATGAAATCCATAGATGATCCCAAGTCAGGAAATGTTGGCATATCAGCTTGGAGGGAAAATGATATGCTGGGCCACAAGGAAGTTGGGCGCTTGGACAAAGGGAACAAAACAAGATTTAACCTAGAAAAATGGAAGGTGACAAAACAAACCCGTATTATTAGTATGCATTGAGGAGAAGGATAGACCACAAAGACTAGAGAGGAATTTATAATTTTTATGTAGCAAGCCAGAAGTTAAATGTTGCTGGAAGGCCCCACAGATGGAAGCTGGAAGGAGGCTGAGGTCTTTGGGGAAGTGTGACTACAAGTAAAGACTTATTTCCTTACCCCCTCTCTTCCTTGTCAGGATCAGAAAGTCAAAGAAGGTGAAAAGGGTAACAACGCCGATTTCCAGAGACAACAAGGAGGAACTAAGTCTGTCTGGGCCAAATCTGGACGCCTGAGCTGGGGCGACAGGACCCAGACAGCCACCTCAGGAAATGAGTACATGAAAAGGGGAGGTCGTGGAACTATTTAGCCCTAGAACAACTCTGCCTAGGCCGGGAAGGGGTAGGAGGGGGCAAGAAGAAAATCTCAGGAAGGGAATTTTGACAGTGAGCCCGCTAGTTAAGACACCGCACTCCAGGTCCCCCATGCCCCTCGTTTGATGTCAATAAAGACCCAGAGGATTATGCATTAGCGAGCAGCGCGTACTCTGAAAGATCAATAAAGTCTGGACTTGGGGCCGGTGAGGGGCCAGGGTCACGTCCAGGCGACTCGGGTCAGTTCGGGCGCTCCTGAGTAGCGCAGAGCCAGCGGGCGCGGGGTCCGCGAGCTGCCGCTGGGATGGTTCTTTTCGAAAGTTGGGGACACGCGAGCAGCAGGAGTGGGGACGGGAGGGGGGCTCTCTCTCGAGGGCCGGGAATGTGGGGGCGGCCCGAGGAGGAGCGGGGCCGCGCGGGAGGCCCCGGCGGGTGGGGTCGGGGGGCCGGGGAGCCCGGGTGGAGGGCGGGAAGGGGCCGGGCCGGCGCTGGGGGCGGGACCAGGCGCGGTGGCGGCGGCGGGGGCCGCGGCGCGGGGGGCGGGGCGGCCGGGCCCGGGACACCCCCTCGCGGTCCCCCGGCGGGGAAGCTCCGGCTCCAGGCTCCGGCCGGCCGCACTGGAGGCAGCCGCGTCCGGAGGGCGACTGGCGGGGCGCGCGGCCGCCGTGGACCCTCCCCTCCGCGGACTCCCTCCGCCGCGCCGTCCCGCGGGAGCGGCGGGACCCCGGGCGGCGGGGAGCGCCGGCGGCGGCCGAGGCACCATGAGGCGGCCGTGGGGCGCGCTGCTGCTTGGCGCCCTGCTCTGCGCACACGGTAAGCGGCGCCGCGCCGGGGCCCCGGGAGAGTCTGGCCCCGGGTCCCGCCGCCGCAGCCCTCGCCTCCCGGGAGCCGGACGCGCCGGCAGGGCCGAGACCCTTGCCCGCACTCGGAGCGGCGGCCCCGGGACTGCGTGCCGGGGAGGGGACCCGGAGCGCCCCCGGCTGCGGAGTCCGAGAGCGGGCAGCGGTGGAGGGGCTCCCCGGCACGGGTCTGGGCCGGCCCGGGGGTGAGGGCGGGGCGGCCGCTCGCCCCTCGCTGCTCCTGGAACAGCTGGGCTCCTTCCCTTTCGGGTTGGGCCGGGGTCTCGGCGTCCTCGGTGCGGATGAACGTGCGCGAAGAAAGGGAGGCGGGGGAGGATGGTCGCTAGACCCGTAGATTGTAAATAGCCCTCCTCTCGGGGCTGGGGTCTCGGGCGGACTGCGGAGGGGGGCCCCCGTGGAAGCTGAGTTCTCGGGCAGTGAGGGTTCCTCCACTCGGGGGGCGACCCCTCGGACTCCAGACCTCACTCCCACCGAGGGTCTCAGGGTGCAGCTTGCTCGCAGCATCTCCCCTCAGTGGCGTTTTGGGTTCCCTCTCCTGGCCGCGGCCAATCAGCTTCCTGCCCTGGATCCTCCCCGGGGGAGGGGGTTGGAAAAGGGGCTGTGGAGGAACCCGGGGAAGAAACTGCTGGAAGGCGCCCGCAGATCTGTTCTGGCCGAGACAGGGGGGCGGGGGGTGGGTGTCGCGAGCCTCGGAAGGCAGCCTCCCGGCCCGCGCGGCGGCGCCTTGGCCCTCGGGCGAGCTGGACGGATGGCAGCAGGATGGCAGCTTCATCTGCTCCTTATTAATAACTTGTTCGGTGCCCGTACGCCACTGTTGTGTGTGATTAGGGCTCCAGGGGAATCCGTTTCTCGGCAGCCTGCTAACGACCGTGGGTGCACCCCGTGATTGAGCAGCTGCCTCTCGTTTGTGCCCGAAGATCAAAGAACTTTGATCTTTGAACCCCAACCCCATTCACCCACCGCTATTCAACGTAGGAGGGAGAGCCGAGTCTTCCCTTTCTCCTTGCAGCCCGGATGAGGGGGTGGGCTTCGGAACGGAGGGCGTCTGAAGACCCTAGACTCGCTCCGGTTCTTTCTTTAACCTAGGGGAGCTCGGGTGGAAAAAGTCGGTGCAGATCTCGGAACTTGCCTGGCAGGGCGTGGAGATGCCTGGGCGCTCGTTTTAAAGGTTTAGTTTAGCTCCCAAATCCAAAACCGAGCGCTCGTGTCTGTTATTTAAACTACCCGTGGGTTTTAAATGGCTTTTTCCATGTCCTCTCCAGCTCTTTCTCTGCGAGGAGGAGTGTCCTGGCCGACCCACGTTCCTCTTTGCGCTGGGCTCTCCCCCTCCCCGGCTCTCTCCTAGAGGGTTATTTGTAGCCTCTTTGACGTGTTGGGACAGCGGCCCTACTGGGGTAGGAATGTAGCTGTTCTTCCCACTACATGGGCCCCTTAAAGGGACAGCCATGCTTTTTGGGGGGTTTCCCCCTTCGGGTTGCGAGGAAAGGGGATGGAACTTTCCTCTCGGCCCCCTGGAGGAAGTTTTGAAAAAGATCAAGGGAAATGGCAAGGCGCTGGAAAAAAAAAAAAAAATAGGGCTAAGACGGCGACTAACAAAGCCAGAGAGGAGATTGTCGCCTTCTGTCCTAGGGAAGGGGGAGCTGGAACGTTCCAGGCTGAGACTGGTCAGGAGCATTTTACTGCCCCAGAGCTGTCAAAACTGCATATATTACGTGCTGTAGAAGATGGGGGTGAGAATGAGGGAACGGAATTATGTCTATCTAAATGCTGCACAGAAAAAGGATGGCAGGTTCTTGGTAACTCTTTTGGGTTCTTTTTTTAAGGAAAAAAGTTGAATGAAACTTCTAGGTATGGGAGGTTTTCTATGCACGGGTGTAAGGATAGTCAGTGGCAGGAAGACTTACACCTCACCTGGCCTGATCCTGAGCCATCCTTGGAGGCCGGAAGGGGACAGGTTCACAGTTCATCAGTGAGACTGAGCAGTTGTAGAACATGGAACCAGCACAACCAAAAATACCACTATGAGGACCCCTGACACTGAATTCCAGGGCTCAGGGAGATGACAGTTGTGATAAATGTAGTGGAGGTCAGTTAGGCAGACCTGACCTCAGCTAGCAGTGAACTCAAGTTTAAGGTGTTTATTTAGATGCTGCTAGTCCTTTTGAGATTTTCCTAGAGCCTATGGGTTTGGCCTCAGCCTACGTTACACACCAACCATAAGGATTTTGGAAAGAACCCTGACTACTGGTAATAGCTTTGAGGCCGTGGACGATCTATAACCATTTGAAGAGTGAAAACTGTGTTTGTCTCTGGAGGTCTCTTCCAGGTAAGTGAAAAGTTGAAAATTCTGCCTAGGAGTGTTTAGGTAGATAGAAGGTTGTATCTGAGAATGAATGTAAAAGAATTGAGCTGCGACTGGTCTCCTATCCATCTGTCTGTTGTCATGGTTGTCATGACCATGGTTGTCATGGTGCTTGAGTGACCTTGTCCCTGATCTATGGGACTTGTGAAAGATGCCTGGCTTGTCACTGATTTTGGATTTCCTCTTCTGTACCCTGTTGAATATCAGATAACATCTTTGGGACTGGCACATGTTTTAAGAATGACAGGTGCAAGGGAACCAAGTCTCGCCATGTCTGATACAGAGCACGTTGGGCATGTCCATCTTCTGGGCCAGCAAAGAATACAAGAGGTCACAGAGGACAGAGTGTTTTACAGCTCTTTGCTCGCTTTTTCTGCTGATTTACTGCTAGACTTGACCGCTAAGAAGGAGAATGGAATAAACTGTTTATGCTGCTATTTCTTTAAAGAAAAAAAAATCAGTACTAGGAGGTTCCCAAATAAAAACAGAATTTCACTTTAAGAAGTAGTCTTGTCTCTTTTTATGATTGGGCACATCTCATAATTGTGAGACAGTTTTGTGCTCTTGCTCGGCTAGGTCTGTTAGCCTGTTCCAGCCATGGTCTCTCTACATTCCTTGACGCAGCTTAGCCATGAGTTGAGTTTTGTCACAGTTGCCTGGGCATGGGGCATCTGGGCCCCAGACCGTGTCTGGACTGCCATCTCATCTTCAGCAGCGGAAGCCCTTCTCCCCTCCTCAGCCTGTTAGGATCCAGCGTCCCAGGAAAGGCTCAGTGCTGACTGGTTGGCTGGCAGAGCCCAAGTTTGCCCTTATAAATAGCTCTGATGACTGCTTGTGCTTACTGCTCTCTCTCTAGCTTAGAGCTGCCAGGGTCAGGTTCTTTTTCTCTAGTACACTCAGGAGCATTCCCCAAACTGGGCTCTACACCCATTCATTTGTTCATTCATTCAGCAAGCACACATTGTCAAGCACTAATATAATCACTCCTGTGTAGCTCAGTAATGAAGAAGCACCCGTAGACCTGGGTTTGTATCTTGACTTTGGCAATTCTTGGTGGTCTCCCTAAACTTCATGGTTCTTATGAAGTTTAGGGAGTAAGGGTAGGGGCCGTGGAGTAAGGGTAGGGGAGTAGAAATGAATGATCACATAGGAATATTGTAAACATTAAATGAGATGATAGTATGTTAAACTATTCAGCACAGAGCTTGACGACAACTGTGTTACTATAGCACTGGCTAAATGTTAGCTGTTAGCAAGGTTGCATAAGAGGATCAGCCTTTATGATATGGAAGTTAGGGAAATAATTATACTATAGGCTGGGCATGGTGGCTCAGCCTGTAATCCCAGCATTTTGGGAGGCTGAGGCGAGAGGATTGCCTGAGCCCGGGAGTTTGAGACCAGCCCGGGCAACTTGGTGAGACCTCATCTCTACAATAAATCACAAAAAAACTAGCCAGGTGTAGTGGCGTGCATCTGTAGTTCCAGCTACTTGGAAGGCTGAGGCAGAAGGATCGCCGGAGCCCAGCAGGTTGAGGCTGCGGTGGCCGTGAGCGTGCCACTGCACTCCAGCTTGGGCGACAGAGTGAGACTCCAACTCAAAATAATAATAATAATAATGCTACAGTGTTGTATGCTACACTGGAGACTTGGTCCGTCATTCACTTCAGCCTGTTTTTTGCTTTTCTCTTTTAAAAATCTTACCCCTCTTTCTTCCCTTGAAAACCTGATGAAACCGAAGTATAGTGCACACTTCCAGAAAAGAGGTCTATTAAGCTATAACCTCCATCTAGGGACGTGCACTCTGCCTTGATTCTCTTGAGAGAGGTCTGGGGAAATGGAGCTTTCATCTGAGAAGTTCCCTGTTAGGTGCTCAGGGTTACAGCCTGCAGCCTCTCACTCAGAGATTGCTGTGACCCGGGGTGAGAGGTGCTGGCTGGGGTCTCTTGTAGCTGGAACAGTTTAGAATTCCAAACTCTCCCTCCCACTGGCCTGAGAAGGGAGTCAGGCTCCAGTGCTCATAAGGTAGTAATTGCCCCAATTTGGGGGCTGGGCTGTTGCGGTGCCTCCTTTCTTCACGACTACCGTCTTCAATCAGGACATCTGTCAGTGTGTAGGCATAATTGATGCGGGTCTGTAGTCCGGGACTCAGCCCCAGCCCCTCCACCCCAAAGTTTGACCCCTGTTGTCTCTTTGTTTCTTCCTTTTAAGTTGGTGCCAGTGATGTGATGTTTTTGGGAGCTGCAGAAAGTTGACCGTAACCAAGAGCAGCCGCTAAAAAGAGCTGATTCTCTGGCTCGCTGGCAGTTGTTTGACTCCATTTTCTGTTCTGCTGTTTTTGATTTAGCGAGAAGCAAACATCCTGGGTGCCCCTGGGTACCTCTTACGCCTGTCCGAGCAGACTTCATCCTTTCGTTGCTCGTGGGCATTCTCTTCCTTGTACGCAGTTGAGTGGATTGACTAAGCTCTCCCCAGCCCTGCTCCCTAATGGGTAAGGGGACTCCCTATCATCAGGTTAGAATAAGGAGGGGAGGGATACTGCCTGGGACCCAGCTGGGGAACGCCTGGCTGGGACTTGCTGCAAACCCTGACTTGGCCTATGGGAGCACCCCCTCACCTCTGTGCAGAGTCCAGGATCAGAGCTACAAGCAAAGCCGGAAACAAAAGACTGGAGCAAACCTCCCATCTGGCTGAGAGGCAGCGACACAAAGGTGCTGCTGCATGATTTATCACCGGAGGTTTTCTGCAGCCGGGAAGCTCCTGGCTCTAGGCGACGTCTTTTTAGGGGAGAGGGACCCTCCCCCTGTCTGGGTGTAGGGTCAAGCAGGTACCCAGTAGGGTATTGGAAGAGGACACCTGATCAGCACGTGAAACAAAGAAGTTGCAGAGTTGTAAGTGCCTCCAGTGATCTCTCAAAGCTCAGCAGTTTCACTTCCTGTCAGGCCTGGGGGGGCAAGGGGGATAATGACTCCAAATGTTCCCTTCCCATGGCCCCAGCCTTGGGAGCAGGACTGCCACCACCTTGCAGGCATGGATGAAAACAAGAGACAGCTTCTCTGTTAGGTTGACTACAGCCTTATAAAAACCGAATGGAGGCCAGGCTCGGTGGCTCAGCCTGTAATCCTGCGCTTTGGGAGACCTAGGTGAGTGGATTGCCGGAGCCCGCGGGTTCGAGACCCACCTGGGCAACTTGGCGAGACCTCATCTCTACAATAAATCAAAAAATTAGCCGGGTGTGGTAGCGCGCGCCTGTAGTTCCAGCTACTTGGAAGACTGAGGCGGAAGGATCACCAGAGCCCAGCAGGCCGAGGCTGCAGTGGCCGGGAGCGGCTACTGCACTCCAGTCTGGGCAACAGAGTGAGACTCCAACTCAAAAAAACAAAACAAAACAAAACCAAATGGAGAAGCCAGGTTGTATAATATCTATAAGCTGTCGGATGCAGTGGCTTGCTCTTGTAATCCTAGCACTTTGGGAGGCCAAGGCAAGAGGATTACTTGAGCCCAGGAGTTCGAGACCAGGCTAAACAACACAGTGAGACCTCGTCACTACAAAAAATTCTTAGAAAATTAGTCAGGCATGGTGGTGTGTGCCTGTAGTCCCAGCACCTCGTTTAGTGTATATCATCACATTTAGGCTTTACAATATCCTTATGAGGGAGTTACTATCCAATTTCTGTCTTACAGATAGGAAACTGAGACTTGGGGCAGTTTGCTGTCATACAGCTAGTGACTAACTGAGCCAGGATTGGAACCCAGAGTCTAAGCTGTTAATCCCCCAACTCGTGCTACTCAGCACAGATTATTTTAAATTTAGGCTGTCCCAGAAGATCTAGGTTGGGAAGCTCTATATTTCATCTTGGATTGACCTCTCTATTTCCAGACATCTTCTTCTCAAGGAATCTCAATGCATAAGAAATTGTGCAGGTGCTTTTTAATGGAGAGACTTTAAAAGGCTTCCAGGAAATGCAGTTTGTTGTTCCCTGATGCCACATGTTACTGTGTGGACCTTGTGTTTGGTGATGTTGGGGGAGAGGAAAGGGATATTTTGGGCAACCCTTCACAGAGCACAGCCATGTGCCAGCCCTATTGGATTTGTGAAATCTGTTGACAGCTTGCAGTTAGGACAAGCAGAATTTTGAGGATCTGAATACAGACATCCTGGTAGCAACTATATTACTGGGTTGAGAGAGATGATATATCCAGATGAAGACAATGGGGTCCATAACAACAACAAAACAATAACAGCTGCTTACTATAACCCCTTATATATTATCTCATTTAGACATCCCAGCAACTCTGATTGCTGCATACTATTATTACTCCCATTTCATAAGAAAGGAGACAAATCCATTTCTGAATTGCTCTGTACTTTAAGTTCTGAATTCTCTCCTCTGTACTTGACTCCTCAGAATTAGTTGATGATAAATCAGGCAAGGATAAAGGATCCTATGTGCCTCAAACTCCATCAGAGAAAGGCAATAAAGCTGGACTCTTAGCCACTGTATTCTCTTCCACCTCTTCCTGTGATTATTCATGCCACCAACTTAGTCCACAGAGATGGCACTGCTGCTTCTACACATTAGGGTATTTAGACATCTCAAGTCCTGAAATATCAGGCCTTAATCATGAGGTAACTGGATAAGAAAGTTCTGGAATGAGTCAAATCTACGATGGTGCCAAAAAAAATGGATGCACATTTTAAGTATGACGTTCACGCAAAACTGAATAATGTAAAATGAATGCTAGTGTCACCATGTGACAGGCAGAACAGTCAAAGAAAACGGCAGAAGCACGACTGAGCAAATGTCATACTACACATTGCTACCATTATTCAATTCAATTTCGAAAAGTAATACAGAGATAACATCTCTTAAAATGTGTATACATTTTTTTGGCACCCCTGTATAATAGTAATAGCAAGAGCTATTGTTTATTGAGCACTTAGTAAGTGCCAAGTGCTTTTTTTGAACTAAATAATTCTTATAATATCCATTATGAGATTGGGGCTCTTATTATCCCAATTTTCCTGATGAGAAGTGAAGGTATAAAGAGATTAAATAACTGGCCAGGGTCAGACAGCCAGGAGCTAGTAGACCCAGAATTTGCATCCTTGGAGTTTTGTTCCCATGTTCTTAACATTATGCTCTTCTGCCTCATAACTTTGCAGGCTAACTGTTAAGGACTTCTTTTCTGTGTTTAAGAGTGGCAAGAGAGGGCTGGACTTGCTGGGACCAGTAATCATGTGTCTAGTGTCCCTTTTGAGAGGGCCCACTAAGGAGAAGACTTCACCAGATAGATTTTCAGACCAACCAAGTAAGTAAAACTGGCCTCTAGGGATCAGGAGACCGTGGGGCAAAAATAGATCGTCTTGGCGTGTCAGTTTCACCACCTGATGATATGATATAGTGATTAAAAGGAACTCTTGTGGGAGAAGGGAGCAAACTTGGATGGGACCAGGAAGCTGTCTGGCAAAGGATTCTCTCTCAGTACTGGTTAGGTAGGAAAGAACTACTTTTATTTTTGACATTCTGGGCCTTTTTTTCTTTGACTCCAGCTTTCACTAGACTCGAGAGGAATATATCATTCATTCATTGACAAACTTGTTTTGGTTGTCTACTACATTCCAAGTGTTGAACTATGTACTGTGAATACAGATACAAAGCCATATAGCACACAGTTCTAACTGCCAAGAAGCTTCTAGTCGAATAAATGAACAACACAAAGGGCCTCTGGGGCACAGAGCAGGTGCTTTCAACTCAGCCTGGGACGAGTGATTCCAGGTGAGTATCAAGAAATGGTTCACTCCTAGCCTCCTCCTGCTGCCAACTGCATACCACTTACCCCTTCTTGTATTGACACGAATATTTCCCAGGCAAGCTCTGTCCTCTTAGATGGTGGCTGTTTATAGGTCTTTCCAGACTTCTAGCATCTTTTAGATGAAGTTAGGTCTCTTCCTATGTGACTGGTTGCTGTCACTCCTTTCACTTTTGTCAGTTATGTCTTGCTACATAGATATATCCTCTTTAGTGAGAGATGCTTACTGAGTTGGTTGCTCAAGGAGCTGGAAACAGTAGATTTGTCCCTCGATTAGCTTGGATGTACTTTAGAGTCACTTCAGATAACTTATCCTCATGAAATAAGGGCTATATCCTCACCATTGCTGCCAGTGGACAGGAGGAGAGCATGCTATCAAAATGTTTTGGTTGGCACAGTGGCCCACACCTATAATTCCAGCACTTTGGGAGGCCGAGGTGGGAGGATCTCTTAAGTCCAGGAGTTTCAGACCAGCCTGGGCTACAGCAAGATCTCATCTCTAGAAAAAAAAAAAAAATCAAAAAATTAACCGAGTATGGTGGCACATACCTGTAGTCCCAGCTACTCAAGAGGCTGAGGCAGAAGGATTGCCTGAGCCCAGGAGGTCATAATCCTGTGGTAAGCCAGAATCATGCCACTACACTCTAGCCTGGGTAATAGAGTGAGATCCTGTCTCAAGAAAAGAAAAAGAAAAGCAGTCTGCAATAAATGATGATTCCTCTCTTTCCCACTGTCATCCTAATCCCTTCCATACCAGGGTGGCTGCCAAGCCGCCATACTCTAGAATATTCACAGAACACTCCTTAAGCCTTCTCATCCCTAGTTCTACTTGAAAAAGCTGTTCTGTAGCTCTGTGTCGTCACTGACCATCCATGTACCTCCACGTGGCAGGTGTGGTCCACCTTCAGTTAAGCATGCTATGGGATGGTGGAGAGCAGTGCCTCTAGACTCTTGAGTGTGCATTGATGTCACCTGGAAAGCTTATTGAACGTCCAGATTCTGAAATCACACTAAAAGAAAAACACTGCTCTAAGAGTCAGAATGGGGCTGCCATCCTTGCTCTCCTACTTACCTCATGACCGTGGCCAAAGCAGGCGACCTTACTTGTTAAATGGGCACTACAGTAACTTTTCAGATTTATTGTAATGATTAAATGAGAATGCAAATCCATATGCTTGCAAACTAAAGAGAAATCGCAAAGTATGATTATCTGTTATCGGAAGTCCTGTTCCTTTCTGGACCAACATAACACTGAGCCACTGGTTCAAAAGCCCTGGGACTGTAGACTTTCCCTGCTTCATCACTTTACCTTAGGGCAAGGAAAATTGAGTAGCCTGAAGGAGAGGTCACTGTTTGAGATCCATAAACTCACTGCATAATTGCAAATAGAGAATGCATAAAGGGAGGAGACCCAGAAGTTGTAAATTTCCCTTTTGACTGTGGGGTTTTGGAAATTCTCACAATAGTAATACTATTTATTGGGAAGAAGTATCATTACCAGCCTGGGTTTGAATGTTGACCCCAACCCTTAGTACTTGTGTGATCTGTCTACAGACTTAACCTTTTTGTGTCTCGTCCTGGACTGTGAAGTGGTGATAATAATAACAGTGCCACCTCCCAGGGTTGTTGAGGGCACTTAATGTAGCATATGAAAAGCCCACAGGAAAGTATTTCCTAGGCATCTAGTAAGTATTCAGTAAAGGATGTTTGTATTATTATGAAGCTTTTGCTATGTGCCAGCCCTGTGCTAAGCAGTTTACATTTATTATATTTAACTTAATCTTTACAAAGCCCTTTGAGGTAGAACTATTAATATTCCCATTTTTATGGAAGAGGAAACTGAGGCTTGGAGGCATTAACTAACTTGTCAAGGTTGTAGAATTTCAACCTTAAGGTGTCTCTGATTCCAGAAGCTGTGCTGTCTATTACTGTGTTACAGTGTGTCTGGTATACCAGATGAATGTTCTTCTTTAAAAGAAAGCAGTGAGGCCAGGCTTGGTGGCTCAGCCTGTAATCCCAGCACTTAGGGAGGCTGAGACGAGTGTATTGCTTGAGCCAGGGGGTTCTAGACCAGCCTGGGTAACTTGGTGAGACCTTGTCTCTATAATAAAAAAATAATTAGCCGGTCGCGGTAGCGTGTACCTGTAGTTCCAGCTACTTGGAAGGCTGAGGCGGATGGATCGCCAGAGTCCAGCAGGTCAACGCTGGGGTGGTCATAAGGGTGCCATTGCACTCCAGGCTGGGCGACAGAGTGAGACTCCACCTCAAAAAAAAAAAAAAAGCAGTGAGAAACTAATTGACAAGGTGACTGGGGTGAGGGAGATGAGATGGTAATGGTAAGATTTTGGTTAACCTCTCAGGAAGGGCCTATGGGTACACTGACATGTATCCCAAAAGCTGGATGATCTCACGATCAAAGGTAGAGAACACCTTGGGAGAGACCTTTTCCTTGTTGAATTGCATTAGGTGTAAGGGCTAGAGCCAAGCCCCTGAAGGCTGAGGGAGCTTGCAGGGCAAACAGCTCTCCCGGCCAGAAGCATAGCTGCGTGTTCTAATTCAACACTTCTTAAAATGAAGGCTGCCTCTCACCACCCACAGCCATTTGTTTCCTTTCTTTACTTGCCATTCTTTTCCTTAAAAAGGGTTAAAAGCTGCCTTTATGATCACAGCCAGGACTTGAGTGAAAAGGCAGAATTCTACCTCTGGGGACCCCAGAGGGGCAGCAGTTGTCAGAGAGTTGGCTTCTTGGAGTATAATATGTCTGTTTACTGTGTGAATGCCCAAGTCAAGGGTTTGCCTGACCGGTGGCTGCCTGACCCTCACTGCAGCGCCGGACGTGGAGATGTTGATTTGACATGCAGGAAGTCAGACTCTTCAACGGCCTGTGACTAGCCCGATGCCCACCCGATGGAATGCTTTGTTCCTGAAGTCTGCGCGGGGGAAGTCAGGACTTCTGTTATCACTCAGCCAAAGGCGGGGGTGGAGTCCTAGAAAAGAAAGGAGGCTGAAGGCTTTCTCTACCTTTGGTATTCTTTTTCACTTGCCTGCAACACTAGGATACTGATCGCCCCATTCCAGTACTCAGATTCTTCCTATCAAGGCCTTTTGGAAAAATCTCAGCTCCCACATCCCCGTGTCCCCCCACCCTAGCCTCTGTTAGTGAACATTTTTGGTGTGCCAAGGCACGAGGTTAGTTTCTTACACCTTTATTTTCGTGTTCATTTCTTGTGGCTTTTTTTTTTTTTTCTAAACTATGAAACTGAGGCTTAGGGAGCTAAGTGACTTGCACAAGTTCATACAACTGATCCATGAAACTTTGAACCCAGGTCTGTCTGCTCCAGGTTCAGGGCTTTTTTCTCTGCCTGCCCTATTCCCTACTTCTTCCTCTCCACTCTGTTCATTCTGGGGTTTTTTTGTTTTGTTTTTGTTTTTTGAGTCAGGGTCTCACACTGTTGCCCAGGATGGAGCACAATGGCACCATCACAGCTCACTGCAGCCTTGACCTCCTTGGGCTCAAGGAGATCCTTCTGCCTCAGACCCCTGAGTAGCTGGGACTGTAGGTGTGCCATCACGCCTGGCTAATTTTTAAATTTTTTTGTAGAGATGAGATCTTGCTATATTTCCCGGGCTGGTCTTGAACTCCTGGGCTCGGCCTCCCAAACACTGGGATTACTGGGTTGAGCCACCTGGAGGCCCTCCTCTCTGTCCTTGACACCTCTTTTGTCCCCAGCTCCCCACTGATGCATCCCCACTCCCTGCTGTGTGTAGCAAGCATGGTTTCTCAACCTCTATTGACACTTTCAGCCTAATCATTCTTTGTTGTAGGACCTGTCGGTGCATTTTAGGGTGTTTGGCAGAAACTCTGACTTCTACTTACTAGATGCCAGTAGCACTGCCAATCATGAAAACAAAAAAATGTCTCCAGATATTGCCAGATGTCCCCTGGGGGGCCAAATATCCCTGGTTGAGAGCCACTGGTTTAGCCTTATCCTTCCATTTCGCCATGACTCCCCGTGAAGGGGATCTCTGTGCTGGGGAACCCCATCACGTGGAGTGTGATTAAACATCTTTGCTGTTTCATCCAGAGTTCACCAAAGGGGTCCCTGTAGCTGTGACGAGTCCATCATATATAGAAGTTCTGCAGGCTCTGTTGTCTGGGATCTGATTGAGAAAAGCCCTCATCCCTCCTCAGAGCTCTCAGGACAGGCCAAAAAGAATGGGACTGAGGCAGGGGCAGTTGGGGCTTCAGTGCTTCCTGGGAAAGAATCCTCTGCCCTGCATTTGCAGAGAGACCTGGAGAGAGGAGCACTGGGCATGGAGTGAGGCCTTCCTGTGAGGCACAGAGATGCTGTACCCCCCAAACGGACCCCTCTTGGCTTCCTCAGGAAATCCTGGATCTTTTCTAGGGCAGCTAATTCCTGTAACGTGGAGGGGGGAGGGTCAGGCCTCACTTGAGAATCTGGGGAAAGCTGTGGTCCCTCACCCCAGAAATGTACATTTTACCTGTAGCTTCAGGGACTACAGATCCCATCCATGGACATCCGTCCCTCCATCCATCCCTTGCAGGGTAAGAGGTTCTGTCTTCTAATTGCTCCTGGGGTTGAACTGGAGAGCGAGGGGTCCAGGGCCCTCTCCTCGCTTTTGGAGGGCAAGCAGCACACTTTTTCATTCTGGGCCCTAAGCCCTAGGCTGGTCCAAGGGGTTGTAACGTGAAGCAAGGATGTCTATCAAGGGATGAGTTAAGGGTGAGAAGCTGGCCAGGTGAACAGTAAAGGGAGAAGGGTGACCATTTAGAGCTGACTTCTTCCCTGCTCCAGCTCAGCCTCAAGGGCAGGGCCCAGCCGAGGGGAGGAAGAGGACAAGAAAGCAAGGGAGAGAGATGAGCGATGAGGAGCGGCCCCCTCCTTCCCCAGCTGCGGGCAGAGCAGCCCAGCGGGTTGGATGAATGCTGGGAGGGGGGAGAGTGACCCTGGCAGAACCCTTTGTTCCAGCTGAGGCTGGAGCGGGGCACTGAGCCATTCACACGCCATCCCAGGGCATCCTGCAGGGCATGCTGGGGGGGGGGTGGGCACAGCAGCCGGTCATGGGACTTGGCCAGGCAGATAGCTGGATGCTCAATAGGGAAGCCCAGCTGTGTGCTGCTGAAGCTGGGGGAGGGGCTGCACCTGCCAGCCTTCCTCAAGGATGTGGCCTGTGCCACAGACAGGAAGGCCCTGATGGGTCCCAGTTACTCTGCCCTAAGATGGCCTGGTCCCCTGCCCCTCCGGCCCCATTCCTCCTGGTTACCCTCCTCAAAAGTAATATCTATGGCCCGGGCTCGGTGGCTCAGCCTGTAATCCCAGCACTTTGGGAGGCTGAGGTGAGTGGATTGCCTGAGCCAGCAGGTTTGAGACACACCCGGGCAACTTGGCGAGACCTTGTCTCTACAATAAATTAAAAAACTAGCCAGGCGTGGTAGCGCACACCTGTAGTTCCAGCTACTTGGAAGGCTGAGGCAGAAGGATCACTGGAGCTCAGCACGTCGAGGCTGCGGTGGCCGGGAGCGTGCCACTGTACTCCAGTCTGGGCGACAGAGTGAAACTCCAACTCAAAAAAAAAAGTAACATCTAACTGGGGGACTCAAGCAACCTGTGATCTAGTTTTGGAGAGAAAGATGGGGAGGCCTCTCAACATTACCCCTTTGCCCCCTGCTCCCCCTTCTCCAAGGGCACCAAACCTCTGGTTGGCATCATTTGTCTCTGGGCCTTTGGAGGTGCTGCACGAAAAAAGCCCTGTCATAGACGGGTCACTTGGACTCTTTGTGAGTCCAAAGTCAGAGAGTATTTTCTGAACCACTTCTTCCACCCCACCCCCGGAGGAGGGGGGAGGGCACCGTTTCATCATCCACATCTCCCTTGGCGGGGTCACTGTGGCTCCCTAGGTGATAACCCCTCCAAACTAGACTCTTCTACCTTTTTCCCAGAATGGGCTTTGGCTGAGCAGGAGCTGAGCCCTCACTGGTTCCTTTTCCTGCTCCCAGGCCTGGCCAGCAGCCCCGAGTGCGCTTGTGGGCGGAGCCACTTCACGTGTGCAGTGAGTGCCCTTGGTGAGTGTACCTGCATCCCTGCTCAGTGGCAGTGTGATGGAGACAACGACTGCGGGGACCACAGCGATGAGGACGGATGTAGTAAGCACCTTCCCTGGGTCGGTGGGAAGTGGTGGAAGAGGGACTTGGGCATGGGAGCAGGTGCAAGGCTGAAGTGTTCTGGGCATCAGCTGTGTCAGCCTCAGAAAGCTGGACTCTTCCAAGGGTGATGGATCTAGGCAGTTTCTTCACAAGGTATAGGGCTCCAATCATCCTATTTCTTTTGGGGTTTTTTTTGCATCTATGTCCAATAAAATAAACTTGGAAATAAGTATAAAAGAAAACACCCTTGAAAAAACAGGCAGTCTCTTTAAATAGGTCTTTCCATATTTTTATGTATGTGTTTGTGTATGTGGACTGCGAATCTGTGCATTCTAAAATTTGCATGTCATACACAGATGCAGATTATTTCCGTGTTTCTTATTTTTGTATTTTGTGCAACCACATCTTTGTTTAATCACATAAAAATCTTTAGCTCAGAGGTGACGAATTGATCAGGTAGATGAGGCTAGGCCTGTCCTGGGCCTCTGATCATCGAGGTGATTCTGATCTGAAAAAAAACAAAAACAAGCCGGGCTAGGTGGCTCAGCCTGTAATCCCATGCCTTGGGAGGCTGAGGGGAGTGGATTGCCTGAGCCGGCGGGTTCGAGACCCACCTGGGCAAGTGAGACCTCATCTCTACAATAAATCAAAAAATTAGCCGGGCTCAGTGGCTCAGTCTGTAATCCCGCGCCTTTGGGAGGCTGAGGTGAGTGGATTGC
>CAUYQG010117916.1:0-11569 GCA_963574415.1 Tarsius wallacei
GGATTACAAGCTGAGCCACCGAGGCCGGCTCAGGCTAATTTTTTTATTGTAGAGACGAGGTCTCATCAAGTTGCCTAGGTGGGTCTCGAACCCACCGGCTCAGGCAATCCACTCTCCTCGGCCTCCCAGAGTGCTGGAATGACAGGCTGAGCCACCGAGCCCAGCCTGTAATGAAGTTCTTATTACGTAAACTTAGATGTAGGACCTGTCTGTTCCTGTTTCAGAGACTATGGCCTCTACGCACAAGCCAACATTACACAGTGATTACAATCTTCTGCCAGTGCTGGTAAAGTTCATATCTTTCACCTATATGTTTACTTTTCTCATGAAAAGAACTCTGGTCACCTTGAGTGATAACAGGATAAGGCCTAGCTGAATGAACCATTTAGTACATTCATATGCAGTTCCAAGAATGCTGGGGAGACCCTATGTTTCTGTATTTTTTCATCTCTTGTAAAGTTACGTTTCTTTGCCAAGAACATGCAGGAAAGCAAATGATAGAACAAGAAATTCTTGCTTTAATTTGTCCTGTAAGAAACCAGTTGTACAGTCACCCTGCACACAATTTGGTAATGTCAAGAATGGGTACGATTCACAAATTAAGCAACTAGAAGCTGTAGGTTTCTGTTATACAGATGAGAACACACAGGTCTTTCTTGCCCAAGTTAAAATTATGTTAGTACACAACGAACCTTTAACAACGTAGATTAAAATAGGATTGTAGTAGATACTCTGATCTAATACCAGTTGAGATTGTAAATACAGAAAATGCAGGAAATATCCAGTAGCTCATAGAGGAATTCAGATGTTTCACCTTCATGAGAAAGAAAGATAATCTATCAGAAAAAGATGTACCTATGTGATGGTTTGTAACACTAAGTAAATGATCCTGTCTTTCTTCACACAGAAAGCTAAATGCTTTGTATTTACGTACTTGAAAATATCTCTGAGTGACAGAAGTATTTTTTCAGGTGCAAACTACAAGGCCACCGCAGAGTTGTCCTCACTGAGGTTATTCCTAGAAATATTTCACCAGCTTTAAAGGGAAGAGCACTTATTAGACAAGTAATAGCTGATATGCTTATCAAAGAGGCATTAAAAGTAGTGACTTTGAATGCGAACTCTGGAATTACACCTCCTGGACTCCTGTTCCAGTGATGTCACCTCCAACGTGTGTGCCCTTGCCAAGTTATTTACCTTCCATTGTCTCCTCAGATGATTTATCCTCCTCATAGGAAGCACCATTTGAGTATTTGTCATGGGAAAACAAATGATCAATAAATCAGGCACACTGCTCTATACACTTACTTTAAACTTTTAAAAATAAAATATTAGAAGAAGGAAACTAAAGTGTTCTATGAGAATACATTTTACTTTCAATATTAGCAATTACAGATTTTGGCATTAGAAAGTCGTTTTTTGTTTTTTGGTAGGAGTCTCACTCAGTCCCCCAGGCTGGAGTGCAGTGGCACTCTCACGGCCACCGCAGGCTCAACCTGCTGGGCTCAAGGGATCCTTCTGCCTCAGCCTTCCAAGTAGCTGGAACCACTGGCATGCACCACCATGCCCAGCTAATGTTTTATAATTTATTTTAGAGACGAAGTCTTGCCAGGTTGCCCAGGCTGGTCTCGAATCCCTGGACTCAGGCAGTTCTCTCGCCTCGGCCTCCCAAAGTGCTAGGATTTCAAGCATGAGCCACCACACCTGGCTAGAAAGTAGAATTAAGTGACTTTACAAGGTTAACTATTAATCTTGTAGGATTAACTAATATTGTACTAGATTCTTCTGTTTGTGTTTTGGACTCTCGTAATGAAGTAAATATTTTTGAAATTGCTTGCTTTTAAATTTCATGTTTTTCCCAGATGTTACTACAGAATACCTCATATCATACGTCATTTCTCTGTCTGGGGTGGGAGTCAAGTACCCATGTACTACATGCTAAGGCTTGCCGCTCTGTGTCCATTGTCCCTGTGCCATTCTGAACCTTTTTTCTAGGTTGAAAATAGTAGAGCTGGCCAGGTGTGGTGGTTCACACCTGTAATCCCAGTACTTTGGGATTGGGAGGCCAAGGCAGGACAATCATTTGAGGCCAGGAGTTCAAGACCAGCATAAGCAACACAGTGAGACCATGTGTCTAAAAAATATAACATAAAAAATTAGCCTGGCATGATGATGCACCACAGCGCGACAGAGCAAGACCTTGTCTCGATAAAGAAAAAATGTGGAAAAGCTATTCAGTTTCCGCAAAAAGCAAGGAAATATGCCACCAAAAATTTGGAAAGACTCATAGGATATTCGAGGTATGTATTGGTATGTAATAAGTATAGTACCTCACAATTTAGTGGCTTAAAACAACAACAGTCATTACATTCTCTCTCATGGTTTCTGTGCATTCAGTATTGACAAGGGCTCGACTGGTTAGCTCCGACCCGGGATTGCTCCTGTAGTTGTAGTTAAACAGTGGCTGGGATTGGAAAAGGGGGTAGCTAGGTTCATTTGAGATCCTCACAGGACAAATGGCTTATAGGGAACCTGAAGGATTCCAGAGCAAGCGTTCCAGGGAACATGATAAAAAGTGGTTTTTTCCTCTGCGTGACCTACCCTTGTGAGTCACACGTTGTCACAAAAAGCCTGTCCCGTTGCGAGGAGTGCCAGAGTGCCATCGTAAGAAGAGCTTGTGTGACGGGAGCTATGGAAAATACAATCGTATACATAGAGATATGAAGAGATCTGTTTAACTGTTTGTTCCCGTCACTTTTTTTTAAATTTTTGAGTCGGAGTCTCACTCTGGAGTGCAGTAGCATGCTCACGGCGACTGTAGCCTCAACCTGCTGGACTCGGGCAATCCTTCCACCTCAGCCTTCCAAGTAGCTGGAACTACAGGCACGCACCACTACGCCCGGCTAGTTTTTTGATCTGTTGTAGAGACTAGGTCTCGCCAGGTTGTCCAGGCTGGTCTCAAACCCCTGCGCTCAGGCAATCCTCTCGTCTCCCAAAGCGCTGGGATTACAGGTGTGATCCACTGCTCCCGACTTCCCATCACTTTTTTGGTCACCTGTACACCTAGTGGTTCTGAGGGTGGTATATTTGACATTGACAAATTCTTGAAACCAGTATAAACTGTGCGTAAGCAAACAAGTTGAGAAAAACTACAGAAAAGTCGTTTAGAGGGTGTGTCATAAATCAGTTTCGATTCAGGCCCCAGCCCTTGCTACATCTTCATTGTAGCCCATGTTGGAGTTGCTGATGATGATTCTAAGCACAAGGAGATTTCAAAGCATCTTCTACATTGTTGTCAGTGTGGTTTAATGAAGTATGTTTTCTTTTAATACGTTGAAAACTAGCAATTCCTAGAAGAGAATACGTTAGCACTCAGCCAAAATATTAGCCATAATATACCATTTTATAATCTCTTAACTATCTTAAATAGTTAGGAAACTATTTAACTATTAAACTATTTAACTAACTAACTATTAGTTAGCCTAGTTTGGGAGAATGTTAACAAGGAGCGGTGAAATAACTATTTATTAGAAACAAAAGACATTTGAGTCTGTTGGAACCATCTAGTTATTTAACTTTAGTAAGAATACCATATTAAAATACTTTCTGTAATGTTTAAAGTTTGTATAAAATATATATGCTACTTTTATGTTTATGAAAAAACACAAAGTTTGGATCATACTCTAGGGAGAGGATATCATTAAAGCAATATACTATAAAATGTTAGGAATCACAATTTTTTTCTGATCTGTGGAGGAATATGAGGTCCAATCTGGACAGCAGCAATTGGTTAAATTGAGGAAGAAAATATCAGAATGATATTTTACAAGTGTTACAAAGAAACTTACTGATAACAGCAAAGATCTGTAAAAGCTAGTTAGCCTGCTCTAAAACATTTGCTGTAAAACAAAAGTAGTTAACCATTTGTGGCTAGTTAACTACTGCTGTTAACCTTAGAGAAACAAAATACCACTATCAATCTGCCACTTCAAAAGGAAACTTCCTTTTGCAACCACTCCCAAAGACAATCCCCCCGGCCTACACAGGACCCTCTTTAAAAACACCCCTCTAGCCCCGGCCTCTTTGCAGACAGCAGACACTCTCTCTGTTATTTGGCCCACTGTTCCCCTCACAACGGCTCTTTGCCTTAATATAAGTCCACCTTTCTTATTTCAAAACTGTCTTGAATACTTTCACCCACACGATTCCAGCCATACCCAACCTGCCACACCCAGCATGATCCAAAGTTAATTTGAGATGACAGTGGTGTTATATCGCTCATTACTGCCCTGCAAGTATGGATACCTCAAAACCTCTGACTGCTTGCCAGTAGGCTTGGAAGCCAACTACATAATGCAACTCAGTTGGGGAGGATAAGTTTCATAATGCCTTACTCTGCCAAACACCTGTGCAGATCCACCCCGCTCTCCTTACTTAGAACAAGCTGGGCTAAAAACAAACAAGTAAAATGATCTAAAAATAAAAAATTAAAATTAAAAAAACTGTATTGAAATGTTAACCTTTCCTCATAACAGTAAGATTGCATTTACCATTTAACACAGAGTCACCTAAAGAACAGATTATCATACAATTTAGGTAATTAGTAATTGTTTTTTAAATATAACATTATGTCATTAGTAATTGTCTAAGCAACAGTATTTTGTGGCTTTTTATTTCTCAGTGTTTATATGTTTTGAAAAATTAGATGTTAGAGAAAATACACATTAAATATAACTTATTTTCAAATGAAGTTTTTCAAACACACACAAAAAAAAGTGGGGAAAAAAGTGGTTCAAAAAAGTTAAAATTTCCCCTTGGAGTGAGTAGCTAATTCTTGTTTTAAAATCGGCATTTGTTTCTGACATCATATGAAATTAGTGGCCTTCTTATCTCAAACAGATATTATAAAAAATAATGAATAAACACACATACAAAGTTAGCCTTATTAAGTTGCATTATTTAATTTGAATAATCTTAAGAAACAAAGTGTGCTATGTTTTAGAGATCAACTCAAAACACATAAAGTCTGTTAACTCAGAGCCCATGGGCTGTAACTAGTGGTTAGCATCCAGTAACCTGCCAGAGATACAAAGAAGCCAGCATTAAGCACCAACCCTCAGTCTGTAATGTCACCAGAAACTTGGCGTTTCAAATCCAGTTCTAAGCAGAAGTTCCTGATGTGATGGCTGAGCTCCCAACCCGCCAGTTTCTGGGAGAGGGAGAACGTGTGCATGAAAAGTTGTACTCAGGAGAGTTAAACAAGAGATTCCCTCATCCCGGAGGAAGAGACCTGATGGGCAGCACGCAGACCAGAGGACACTTGTAGTGTTACACTTTGAAGACATGGTCAATTTCTGAAGGAAGATGGGGAACCTTTGGACCAGAGGAAAGAATCAAATAGATTTGGTAGGAAAACTTAAGTAACTTTGGGGTTTTGACAATACCCAGGCTTTGGGTACTTGTTTTCCACACAAACCCATTCAAGACTTCCAAACTAGACTGGAACTTCTACTGATACAGGAACTTTTGTATGTAATTTTTAAAGTTCCAGGCCGTTCATATTTAGATTTGGAGATAGGCAGCCCTGGGCTCCCATCCTCTCCCCCACCCGGTTATTCCACCCCCAAAGGCTGTTGTTTATCATCTGTGGCTAATGTACCGGAAAAGAAGGATCCTCAATGTACTTTCCCTTCCTTTCACTGTGGAAATTGCTCTGCCATGCAGTTAAATTGGGCTGAGGAGAGACCTGAGACCATCATGCCCATCGCCATGGCCGTACTATAGTGGAATCCAGGGGCAAGGCCAGAATTAAGCTTTATCAGGTAAACCAGAACTGCACGAAGAGACAATGAATACTTCTCACACACTCTCCCTTCATTTCTTTCCTTTCCTTTCTTCAGACTTTACTAATCCACTCAAAACGAGAAGCAATATATGATTATGCTGAGCAGAAAGGGAGGAAGCTTTCCGAACACAGGCAAAGTTAGAGCAAAACTATAAAAAATCACTCCACGGAAAGGAACATAATTATCAAAATGTCCTCAAGGTCTTGAAATTAAGTTCAGTAACGGCTCTAGCCTTGCCAGAGAATAAATGTTTGGTTTTACAGGTCAAGTTCCAGAGAATTGGATTCATACTTTGATCTGTTTACCCTATCTACAAGGAAACTGATATGTGACTGAAAAAAATATGTCGTTACTTAATACAAATATTAAATCACCTGGACATTGTTTTATATATAAGTTTACCGAGAGTTCTTATTTCTTATACTTGTTGAAGTCTAAGTCTATCTCATGAAGCTAAAATAGTTTTTTAGTCATATCCTCCCTCCCCCAACATGTATATTTTCTTCATGAGTAGATGTGCACATGGTAAAAAGCAAAAAAGACATAAAGTCATATAAATTTGAAACCTTATATTTTCTGAGCAATTGAAGAACAGTGGAGAGGGGGCAAAACAATACTTGAACTCTTATACCTAAAGATCTCACTTGTTCTCTTTCTTTTCTTTTTGAGTCGTAGTCTCTCTCTGTCACCCAGGCTGGAGTGCAGTGTTCACGGCCACCGCAGCCTCAACCTGCTAGACCCAGGCAATCCTTCTGCCTCAGCCCTCCAAGTAGCTGGAACAAGTAGCTGGAACAGGCCTGTGCCACCACTCCCGGCTAATTTTTTGATGTATTGTAGAGTTGAGGTCTTGCCAAGTTGCCCAGGCTGATCTAGAACCCCTGGGTTCAGGCAATCCTCCCACCTCGGCCTCCCAAAATGCTGGGATTATAGGTGTGAGCCACCATGCCCGGCCTCACTTTTTCATATACCCTACTTCCAGTCCCCATGCCTCAAGGAAGAGATAATGTATAATAATTTTTTTCGTAATTGACTGCTTTTAAACCTATGTCAAAAACAAAGGAAAGAGTTGTTTCTTTCCTCAGTAATATAATTTACTTGAATTTAAGATTATTTTGTTTCTCAATTCTACTTATAGTAGTCTTTCTAATCTATATTCTTGACAAACCTAGCCAAAAACTGAAATCTCCCTAGAGAGATTTATTTTAGAAATGTATGAACAAACATTCTACCACATGCCAATTATTTCAAAACCATCAATAATTGCAGTGGATATAAATATAAACTTATTTTTATAAGCATAATTGCAAGTTTCTTCTTTCCAGGTATCTCCTTATTTCTGGACAGTCATTTCATGAAGCTATCAAAGCTCTTAGTTTTAATAAGACATTTCTCATATTTCTCCCTGTTCAAACTATTAAAGTGAAACCAAGGTAGAATGCTATATAGAAAAATTTAGAGGAAAAAAATTGGAAAACAAAAGATATGTTTTTAAAAAATGAGTCAGCTGCTGGAAATATGCTACTCCTACTATGAAATATTGTTTCACTGACATCTACCCTAAAGGCCACTCTTGTGACAATTAAGTTATAACATCAGAGTGTTCCTGGCAGTCGATAAGGTAGTTCTTGATGTATTCGTTATCTATTAATGTCTAAGAAATTACCACAGACCTTGGCTGCCTAAAATTACATTTTTCATTTCACAGTTTTTGTGGGTCAGGAATCCAGAGAGGGATCAGCTGGGTGCCTTGGCTCAGAGTCTCGCACAAGGCAGCAGTCAAGGCCAGAGCTGCCTTCATCTCAAGGAGCAACTAAACGAAGGTCGGGTTCCAAGTTCACTCACTGTGGACATTCGATTTATTGAAGAGATAAGGTCTCGCCAAGTTGCCCAGGCTGGTTTCGAACCTGTGGGCTCAGGAAATTCTCTTGCCTCCACCTTCCAAAGTGCTAGGATTACAGGCTAAACATAATTAAAGGGAGTTAGCAGGAAAATCAAATATATTTTTTCTTTTTCTTTTTTTTTTTTTTTGAGTTGGAGTCTCATCTGTCACCCAGACTGGAATTCAGTGGCACGCTCACGGCCACCGCAGCCTCAACTTGCTGGGCTCCGGCGATCCTTCTGCCTCAGCTTTCCAAGTAGCTGGAACTACAGGCATGGGCTACCATGCCCAGCTTATTTTTTATTTATGGTAGAGACAAAGTCTTGCCAAGTTGTCCGAGTGGGTCACGAACCCACAGGCTCAGGCAATCCACTCGCTTCAGCCTCCCAAAGTGATATTTTTTTCAAAATACATTTCAGTATTGAGCTAGATGTATATCATTCAATATCTCTCATTTTACATCATTCAATATCTCTCATTTTACAAATAAATTAAGACTAGGGGACTTAAAGATAGGCATTAAAATTGTTTCCCTAAAAATTAAAAAAAAGCAAACTCACAGAAAAAGCCTAGTCAATTCTTTTCAGATTTTTCCCACTTCACCAGGCGAAAGGCTCTCAACCAGATATTTTTGTATATTTGTTGATGTAAAAACTTGATGTCTATGTACATTTTTCTATAGAGACAAATAATAGCTTTATGAGGTTCTCAAAAGACCAAGACCCTAGGCAACACAAATTTAGGCACTGAATTTTCGTATAGAATCTCATGAATTTGTATCACATAATGACCCCAAAATAAGAAAAGCAACATTTACTGAATTTTCCACTAAGTTGTTCATTTCATCCGTGTTACTAGTATTGAACTCCACATTCATTCAGCAAATATTTATTGGGTTTCTATTAGATGCCAGCCACAGATCTAGGCAAAACAAGTGCCGCCCTTAAGAAGCTCACATTTCTGGAGGAGATAGGGTGGCCAACGACAAGCACAGTAAAGTATACATCAGTATCAAGTGAGATAAGTTGTGGCAAAAACAAGCAGAATATACCAGAATTATCTGAAGCTTTGATGAGAGTATATAGTTCACCTTAAATCAGCCCTTCCGATCTTGGATAAAATCTTTTTTTTTTTTTTTTTTTTTGGAGTCAGGGTTTCTGTTGCCCAGGCTGGAGTGCAGTGGCACAATCACAGCTCACTGCAGCCTCGACTTCCTGGGTTCAGGAAATCCTCTTACCTCAGCCTCCCGAGTAGCTGGGACTACAGGGCACATCACCATACCCAGGTAATTTTTTGATTTTTTTGTAGATGTGAGGTCTTGCTATGTTTCCTAGGCTGGTCTTAAACTCCTGGGCTCAAGCAATCCTCCGCCTCAGCCTCCCAAAATATTGGGATTATAAGCATGAGCCACCACATTTGACCTTATTTAATGTATTTAATAACAGCCCAGATTTTTGCATCTAAATGATTCATGGTACACAGTGTTTACTATATAGCAAGTCATTGTACAGTATTTATATTTTTAAACACTGTATTTGAAAGGGAGGAAGTCACTGATCCATCAAAATACAGAGTGTGTGGTTTCCATGAATTTCATGGACTACTTGCTGCCGGATGTTTTGGGAACACAAACATACTATTTCTTTTTGTACTCTTTTAGCTCACAAGCCATGGCTGGCATCTCTCTTGACAGGTCTTGGGGCATTGTGCCATCAGGCCTTCACCCACAACAACAACGTACTGAGCAGTAGACTGTGGCATTTCAGCACCAATGGCAGCCTTGGCACCATAGTCCCTGATTGCTAGTGTCCTGTATCCAAGCTGATTCTTTAACTCAGAGTTCCAAAAGAAAACTTGGCCCAGTTAACTGCATCTATATCTCTTATTCCTTTCTTTCTCAATGCCTATAAACTCAACCAGTGTGGATATATATAGGTAGATTCCAATAACAATAGGGAACCCAAGGCTAACTCTCTATGCACAAGAAGTTGAGGAATCAAAGCAAGCCATTATTGAACCTGGGTCTTAGAGGACAAATCATGAATGAGACAGAAGCCAACAAATTTTGTGACTGGTCCATGCAGTCATCCTCTAATTAGTCACCTACATGGATTTCTTTTCTTTCTGTGCTCTTCTGGGATTCTTTAAGTAGGTCAGTCACTTTTTTTTAGGTACTGCCTTGGAGTGGGAGGACTAAATCAGCTGTTAATAAGCCCTTCCTTAGGTAGGCCAAAATCTAGAGAACTCAGAGACCTACAAGAGCTAGGCAGATAATGAATGTTGGTCTGGTGGCAACTCTGGTGAACCCCAAGCACAATGTGTCAATCTAAAAAGAGTATCTGCTTCTAGGGTGTCCAATCATCCTGGCCTGCCATTAACTGAGGGGGTTTCCATGAAGTGGGATTATCAGTGCTAAAACTGGAAAATTCCTGAAAAAAAAAAAAAAGATGAACTTTGGGCATCCTAGCTTCTACTCAACATAACTAATTTTTGCTATATTTGAACTTCTTTCCTTTTTCCCATTCTTCTTATCCTCTTTATGCAAAAGTCTTTGATTCCTTAAGTGATAGGAATTAATTAAAATTAAAAAATAGTTTATGTATTAAAAGCACTGCTCATATTTGACTCATAAGCCTTGAAATTTATGACCCATTTTTAAAGAGATGATAGTGTGGGTCTAAGGGAAAAGCATTGAGTGGGTGGCCTTGGTTTTCTTTCAGTCTGGGTCTTAAACAACAGTAAAAAATGAACCATCATGGCTCATTTATTCATTATGTTTTACACATAGTAAGGGTTACATATAAGCTTTTGCGATTTAGCAGTGAAACCTAAGTTAGTTATAAACAGTGTCATTTTAGTCATTTTCTTGGTCCTTGTTATCTGTCTATACATATCCTTCTTGGGAATCTATTGGTGGTGTCTGTGAGAAAATCAAATTCAGAGACCCTGTTCATGGCAAACTCTCAACTCAACTAATCCTCTAATGATCACGATTATCAAATTCTTGTCGTCTATTGCTACCTTGCCATTCTTTCCATTGCATTTTCTGGAGTTTATTTAATTCATCAAAAACAACACCTTCACATACCCAGCTTCTTCATAAATATCCCCCTCTGTCTACTTGCCATAAATAAGTTAATAAGTATAAAAATACTTGGAGCAGTGCCTAGAACGTTGTGTCAATAAACATCATTATCACCACAATTATTGTTAACTGAAACCTGACCCTGTCCAGAGGACCCAAATTTCTTTTCTGTATTCTCAAAGGAAGGCTTCTCATTTCTTCCAAATGCCTTTATTCTCCAAGGTGCAGAGAAGAGGATCACATTGTCCCAGCTACCCATTGCTGTTGGTAGACCAGTATTGCATAGCCTCTTGCAGAAACTTATGTTTTGCATTTAATGCCCTCAGTTTCAACCCTGTTTTTCTCTTGTCAGCCTCATCACAATCCCACTATCACTAAGGACTTAGGAGCTGCCTTAGTGTTTTCTTCCATGCCGATCCTGTCAGAATCTTCAACAGATATCATGTCTATGCGAACAGACCTTTCATGATCATCTTCTCTTTTACTGTGTGCTTTTTTATTCTCATTAGGTAACTCCGAAATTCTAAAATTCAATACCCCATTCTCAGACCACAACCTTCTTTTGAAATCTCCTCCTTGTCAAAAGGCAGTTGAGCCTTTTCCACTTCACTGCCACCCACCTATCCCAGAATTATTTTTCTTTAAAAAGAAATAGAGACGAGGTCTCGTTATGTTGCCCAGGCTGATCTTGAACTCTTGGGCTCAAGCAAACCATCTGCCTGGGCCTCCCAAAGTGCTGGGATTACCTCACCTGGCCAG
>CAUYQG010117921.1:0-30346 GCA_963574415.1 Tarsius wallacei
CCCAACTCATGGGTTGAAAGAATCAACTTTATTATGACATCCATCCTACCAAAGGCAAGCCACAGATTCAATACAATACCCATTAAATTACCAACATCATTCTTCTCAGACCTGGAAACAACAATTACAGAAATTCATATGAAAACATAAAAGACCACAAACAGCCAAAACAATTCTCAGTGAAAGAAACAAAGTGGGAGGTATCACATATTCAGACTTTAAACTTTATTATAAGGTTACAATAATCGAAACAGCCTGATATTGGTACAAGAACAGGCATATAGATCAATGGAACAGGATAGAGTTTCCAGAAGAAAAACCAATTTCTCAACCAACTGATCTTCAACAAAGCCTCCAACAACAACCACTGGGAAGAGGAGAATGATGTTGGTAATTTAATGGGTATTGTATTGAATCTGTGGCTTGCCTTTGGTAGGATGGATGTCATAATAAAGTTGATTCTTTCAACCCATGAGTTGGGATATTTTTCTATTTGTTTGTGTCTTCTTGGATTTCTTTGAGCAGTGTTTTGTAGTTTTCATTATAAAGTTCTTTCACTTCTCTGGTTAGGAAAATACCAGGGTAGTTCATTTTTTGTGGCTATTGTGAATAGGATTGTGCTTTTTATTTGATTCTCTGCCCATTTGTTTTGGGTGTATAAAAATGTGACTGTCTTTTGCATGTTAATTTTGTACACTGAAACTTTGTCAACGTCCTTTATTAGTGCAAGGAGGTTTCTGACAGATTCTCTTGGGTTTTCCAGGTATAGGATCATATCGTTAGCAAAGAGGGTTCACTTAACTTCCTCTTTTCCTATTGGGATACCCCTAATATCCTTCTCTTGTCTAATTGCTCTAGCCAGGGCTTCCAACACTATGTTGAACAGGAGGGGTGAGAGTGGACAGCCTTGGTCGTGTTTCAGTTTTCAGGAGAAATGCTTCTAATTTCTGACCATTTATTAATTTGTTGACTGTGGGTTTCTCATAGATGGCTCTTACTATTTTGAGGTATGTTCCCTCTGTGCCTAGGTGTTCAAGGGTTTTTGTCAAGAAGGGATGCTGGATCTATTGAAAGCTTTTTTTGCATCTAATGATATAATCATGTGGTTCTTGTTTTTACTTCTGTTGATGTATTGAGTTACTTTTATGATCTTAGAGATGTTGAACCAGCCTTGCATCCTGGAGATGAAGTCTACTTGGTCATGGTGGGTAATTCTTGAGATGTGTTATTAGATCTGATTTTCAAGAATCTTGTTGAGAATTTTTGCATCTATAGAACCAGATTTCCAATCTCCTATTTTAGTTATTTCTCTAACCCTGTCTGCTTCTTGTCGGTCACTGTGCTTACATAAGGGAAAAGTATCAATTGAAGGCTATGCAGGCAAGTTGAAAAAAAATTGAAATCATATTCTAAATAAAATTTAAGAACACTGTCATTGTTCAAGAGAATTACTGCACAGCTATTTATATTATATTATACTTAACTATTTATTTTTTTGAGTCAGTGTCTCACTCTGTCACCCAGGCGGGGGCACAGTGACATGATCACAATTCACCACAGCTTCAATCTCCCACCTCAGCTTCCTGAGTTTTGGGACTATAGGCCTGCACCACCAGACCCGGCTGATTTTTTGATTTTTGTTTTTTTTGTGGCGATGAAATCAGACTGGGGCATTTATTTTTAATGATCTATGCAAGTTTACTGGGTTATTTTGCTGGTGATAAGTAAGTTAATAAGACAAGATTCCTTTCCCAGGGGAGACTGGCAAATAAACACTGGGGCTCGTGTTGTAAGCTGGGCTATAGAGCCAGAGAGGCAGTGGTCAATCTCATCTAGCAGAACTCGGAAGCTTCCCGGGGAGACACCACTGGAGATGGTTCTTGAAGGGTGAGTAAGATTTTGACAGGTAGAAAAAGGGGAAACAGCAGAATGAGCAGGAAAGGAAGTCTGGGGGCACAGAAAGTCTTCCTGTGGCCAGAGTAGGCACTTGTCAGCAACAGCCAGCAGGAGTTTGAGCCTCTGGGTGGGACTGACACGGAGGGCCCGAGATACCACACACAAGGATTTAGCTCCTAATCATAATGTCTCTCTCCCACACCCCGATCTTCACCTCCCTATACGTTGCTTTATTCTTCTTTCGTTCACCTGCACTAACTTGAGTGTCTATTATGAAGGCCTTGTAACATGCACTGATTAGAGGAGGGAAAGAAAAGAAAACTACGACTGTCTTCACCTCCCTTTCTGGGCATTAGTGAAGAGAAAGAAGAAATGAGATCGGTGGATAAAATTGTAGATTCCACGAAAAGATTACATGGTTAATCCCTCAGCTAGTGAAAAAAGGAAGCTAGCATATTGTCCATTACTAGTGCTGAATACATGAAGCATGGTAGAATCATCTCACGTCATTCTCATGGCGCCATGAGACGTAGAACTGTACTTTTCTCAAGTACCTTTATAAGTGTAAGTATCTTCAAGTTATCTTTATAAGAAACCTCAGGCTCAGGAATTCGTCCACGACCTTGCTGCCAAAGTCTGTCTCTGTGCATCCACTCCCCAGGAAGCACCAGCTGTATATGTGAGGGGCCAGAAGGATGGTATCTAAGAACCGGGCCCCGAAATCCTGGGGGATCCCTTTTGTGGGGGAAAAAAAAGGCATGAGAAAAAAGGAAGAGAGGTAAGCAAAATAGAAAGAGTATTATTCAACCTGAGGAAGCTGACTGAGAAAAAAATAAAAGGAAAGAACGTTAGAGTCAGGAAAGAGAGAAATTTTAAAGCGGGGAAGTATGCTTTAAAAACATTCGATTGACTTTGACTTATTATTTTCTCAGAAAGATATGTGAATATATAAGCTTTGTTTCCCTCAATATATAATGGGAAAAAAACCAAAAAAATGGTAGTTTTATATGTATATATGTATTACATATTATTATTATTTTTAAAGATGATAAGGCAGACATGTGCATTTGTGTATATACAAGGAGGGACCCAAAAAGCCCTGAAATTTGTTTATAAAAAATTGTGTATTTATTCTTACATGTTTAAACTTCAGTCACCTTCAAAGTACTCTCGTCTGATGCAATACACCTATTGAGATGCCTTTTCCGCTGCTCAAAACAGTTTTTGAATTCGTCAGTTTTGATGTCTTCCAGTGCTTCTGCCAATTTTTGTGTTGCTTCTTCCACATCAGCAAAACGTTTCCCTTTGAGGATTTTTTTCATCCAGGGAAACAAAAAATAGTTGTTCTGGGTGAGATCCAGTGAATAGGGAAGGTGGGGCACAGACAGAGCTCATGCAGTTTTTGGTCAAAAGCCGCTGAACAATTAGCATGGCGTGGGCAGGTGCGTCGTCATGGTAGAACCAGTCACCTGCTTGCCGCAACTTGGGATGTTTATTCCACAAATTGTGTTGCAACTTTCTCAAAACTTCCAGATAAAAATTTAGTTGACCATTTGATCCAGAGGGACAAATTCCAAGTGCACCACAAGTGAACTGCATAGGAAGGACCCCAAATAAATCAGAACTATCTTTTTGGAGGCGGTCCCTTATAGTACACTTAGAATGACATGACACATGAGGGAGGACCCAAAAGTTACGTACATAATTTTTAAAAAGATGGTAAAGCAGACTTTATTCAAGGCGGGCCATGATGTCAGATAGAGAGACCACTCTAACTGAGCCTTGCAGTGGGGGAGAGAGTGCACTCAACTCCCAGTATAGTTCAATCTCTGTTTTACATAGCCTTAAATCACGAAGTGAAATGCAACAAAAAGACCTTGAAAGAAATGGTTGCAGCCTTTTGTAACAATGCATATGTCTTTAGAAATTCACAATGTAAAATGCTTTAAAATAGTCCCAATAAAGTATCATTTACATTTCAAGTCTATTAAAACTCTTTTAAAAAAAGTAATGTATTGAATCATTTTGAAATGCTCTCATCCATAGGTATAATAATGGTAAATAATTTATTTCCTAAAACACTGTTTTTTCCCCTGTGGATTAGTATTGCTAGGTTACACCTGGCTCCGGCATGCAATGGGAAATATTAGATTTCAGCCACTCAGGGGAAATTTTCTGCCCACGCATGGTGGATTAACACACATTATACTATTTACATATATTGTATTTCTTCTCTCTTCCTCTTGGGAAAACTAAACTTATCAAATGTATTTGTACTGTTAGCAATGAAGTCTTGTTTAGTGAACCTTATAGAACATCGGGTGTTTTTTCTCCTTGGGTCCTTAAGCTGGAACTTAATTGTTCCGTGTCACATCTGTTCACATCAATCAGGCTACATTATTTTCTTTACAGCGTGCTCTTTGAGTTGAAAGGATTGATGTGACAAGATGTGAGGGATCAAAAAGGGGTGTCAGGCAGTACAGAAAACTTCAGAATCTCAGGCCTGCGGGGCAAGAAATCTCTGTGCATCATTTGGTGTAGAGTTAAATTTAGAAGGGTAATACAGATTAAGAATTTTGCCAATGATTGTTGACAAACTATTTTTTGATGAGGAAGGAAAAATATGAATAATTGGCTAGGGCAGAGTTAAGGTTAGGGAGTCACCGCCCTGTTGCAAATTGGACACATTCAGGAGGGAATCGGAGTGGACAGGAATTTGCAGATGGGAGACTTGGGTTTGAATCCCAGTTCCTCACGTTCCGGTGAGGTAGCCTTGCAGAAACCACTTCAGTTCTTGGAATCACAGTTTCTCATCTGTGTCATCGATCACATGAAGTATTGCGAGAATGACAGGAAAGGACATACTTATAGGAAAGTTGCAAATTACAAAGCCTGTAACAAGACCCCACAGTTTTGCTGAGAGCGTGCCCCGAATAGAAATCTAATGATTTAAAAACATACGGAAAGAATTATTGTCAAAATAACAGAAGCACTCTCAGCTGAAAAAGGAAGTCAAGGGATGGGTGAGGTAGAACGCCTCTCATCCAGCATCCTGACACACCTATGAGCTTCCATTCTGTTTTAGCCGCCATAGATTCTAAAATTGTAAAACGTCTGAGTGGTCATTCTTGTTGAAAAGATTCTCTCATCAGCGGATATGTTCTCCACTTGTATCTTCTCCAGTTTTACTGTCATTATAAACCTTAAAATGGAGAAGCTGTGTCAGTGTGCCAGTGTTCTTAGAACTCTCCAAGTGGGATTGTGGTTTGGAGTGTTCTCCTTCCTACATTCCGTTCTTGCCAGACATCTGTTCAGAGTCTACCAGCCACTTCGGGTTCCTCTTGGATTTGTGTTTCTGTGACCTGATGTAAAGTAACTTATAAGTGTTTCAAATCTATCTGCAACATTTAAGCTAGGTGTATCTGTAATAAGCACCAGACACATGGCCAGGAGCAACAAAGAGTTGTATCAACAACCAGAAGTTGAGGTGGCTAAGCACAGGCAATGACTGGAGAGTGAGGATGTGGGGACGAGAGCCCTGGCTGAGGGACCAAGATACTCCTGTTGGGCAAAGAAGACCAGCTTTCTACCAAGGTCAAGTGGAGTTGAAATCGTCCTTCCATTTTCAGCTTCAGTCTTGGCAGAGACATGTATCTGAGCTCCTTGTGCGTCAGTTTTCTCATGAATGAAATTGCCCCATCAGTAGCTAAAGTATGGTGAGGTTGCCAAAGTTTGCTACCACCGTCCAAATGTGCAAAGAAAAAGCAGCTTCATCGTGCCTCCTAAGTTGTCAGAAAATATATATAAACCCATTTGAACTTAATTTAGCCTGAAGCAGTAGGAGCCAAAGATTTAATTTTTCTTCTTAGGTCACTGCATTTACTTTGTATTACTCAGGTCCTTTTGGCTTCCTGCTGCCCTCTGGGTTCCTCCCCAAGTGCCATCTTTTGGAAGGTGGGTAGGTTATTGGAGCTCTATTAGTATCTTTTGGAGGGGGTGGAATTATTGGGTTAGCGAGAGAATTGAGGAAAGCAGGATCTCCTTGGCTTCAGCCTGGTCCTTTGAGAATGCACCAGCTGATTCATCTCACTTTGGTGCTTGTGTCCATTGCTGGCATTCACGGCTGATCACTAGGGCAGCGAGCCTGTGTTCCCTTTACCCTCCACTCACTGAGGATCTGGTGGTCTCTTGCCATTGGCTGAGTTCTACCTTGGCACTCCCTAGTACTAGCTAAACTCCTGACGCCTAATCAGAGTGTTCTACCCTCCAGATTTTGTAAACCCTCATCCTAACTACAGCAGCCACCCCGATGAACTCCCAGGTAACATGGAAGCCCGGGAGGATCAGCCTACAGGGACCATCTGTCCCCAAAACACAGACCAGAGCAGGAGATTGGCAGGGAATGGACCTGAAAGCAAGCAGGACCAGAAAGGCACAAACCAGTTTTCCAAAATGCATCTCAGTATTTGGGGATCCACCAGGGGCTCTATCCATTTCATCTCTCTAGGAGCTACTGATTAAAAGAGAAGCACTAGGCTTGGCTATGGCCATTCCGTCAACCTAGGTCATGTGGACACATCATTCAATCTGTGCCACATGTCATCAGCACTGTGGGTCTTGTCAATAAAAACAATGGTTCCATTATTTTCACAATGTTATCTGCAGACTTTGAAGAGGAGGGCATCGATTGAAAGGAATTTTCCTTTCAAAATGGAAAACATTACTCCAGGATTGAAGTTTAGAAGCTCAAGCCCCTTCTTAATGATAGGCCTTCATACGTACCCAGATTTTGTTCTCCAGAAGCTGTTAGGATCGCTTTCTAATGCTGCAGAATTTCAAATTACGCACCTTGCTATGGTCTATTTGCATTCACTTTCAATATGGAAACTCTTCAGGTCTGAGAAATTTTCTTGAATTATTTCATTGTTGATTTCTTCCTCTCTCTTTCCTCTCTTTCTCAAACTCCTGTGTCATCAGATATTGGACTTGCTAGTCTTCTATGCTTTTTTCACCTTTTTTCTCTTCTTTATCTCTTTGCTTTTTGTTCTATTTTCTGGAGATGGCTTTAATATTATATGTCAGCTTTTCTGGTGAGTTTTTAATTTTTACTATTAGATTTCTAATTCCAAATTACTCTTTTTTTGTCTGAATATTTATTTATAATTGAATCCTATCTTTTTTTCTGTCGGTAATAGTGTCTTTTTTCTCTTGAAGGAAACTTAGGATAGTAGCCTGAAGAAGACGATTTAAAAAATGGGCTGTACGCAGTGGCTCACGCCTATAATCCCAGCACTTTGGGAGGCCAAGGTGAGAGGATTGCCTGAGTACATGGGTTCAAGACCAGCCTGGGCACCTTGGTGAGACTTCATCTCTATAATAAATAAATACATTAATTAATTATTTAACTGGGCGTGATGGTGTGGGCCTGTAGTTCTGGCTACTTGGAAGACTGAGGCAGGATCGCCTGAGCCTAGAAGGTCGAGGCTGAGGTGGCCGTGAGTGAGCGTGCCACTGCACTCTAGCCTGGGCGACACAGTGAGACTTCAACTCAAAAAAAAAAAAAAAAGAAGAGGAGATTTAAAAGCTGGTTGGAAACTCTAGGCACCTGAATGGGGGCTTGTGGATGCTATCAGACAGGATTCAATGATGGAAGCAAAACCTCTATAAATGTTAAAGGATTTTCCATAGACATCAGACCTGAATAATCAGGGTGGCAGGCAACTAGGGAAGTGACGGACTGGCAGATCAGATGAAACATCATTAGCAAGTCCTCTTCAGGCACTGACAGGGGTGGACAAATCGGGTGTCTGGGGAAATCTAAGAAATTTCGCATGTCCTGCCCCCAGAGTGGGGCTGCAAACAGGAGCTGAAGGGGGGCGCTGTGGGAAACCGTTACACTGTGTTGTCATCACAGGTTTGCCACCAGGTGTCTGGTGATTGTCCCCAGGGCCTACAGTTGGGAAGAAGAGCTCAGCATGGAGTTCAGGACAGAGAACGACAGCTGGAGTCTACCAGGCAACTCTACAACTTCCAGCATCATATGTAACTGGAATTCTCAAGAGAATACTGACCGCTGCTTAATTTTCACCTCCAAATTCCATGCAAGTTCTTCTCATGGCTAACTCTAACTTGGAATCATACAGAGAAAGAGAAATGTAACTCCCAACCCAGCCAAGTTGGGAACAGGACAAAATAGCATAGGGACTGAAAGCATAACCATAGGGTGATCTCTTTAAGATGTCAGATTTTTGGGGGAAAAGAAGGGTGGGTCAAGTTCCCGGAGAAGACTCTACTCACATGAAGAAAGAAGATGTGGCTAACTGTGGCTGGCTGTGAAGGAGAGGGGAAGACAGAGGGGTGGCCTCAACAGTGACAATGTATGTCTACGTATGGATTCACGTACTTTGTTTCGAGTAGACTTCTCCTACCCCGACATTAGTTCCCAAGTGTATAGCTATCTGTTTCTTCAGAGAATATATGCCCAGTTTTTTGTGAAGTTGTAGCTGGAATCACCCCATTTATAAAGGTATCTGCTATATCCAGTTCCTGAGCATTTGAGAAATTCTGTGACTTAAACCAGGTTTAATTCTTGGCCTCTCCCTTAGTTTGAGATGAACTTTTCTCAGTTCTATTGAGTCTTTTCCTGCTTGTGTATTTGCTTTCAAGGTTATAAGATGTCATAGCTATAATCTCTGCAGTAATTCTCCTTCCCTTTGTGAATTTATGTCCTTAAAGCCCTTTGTTGTCATTTTAATGTGGTCTAAAGAGCGAACAGAAATAGACGCATGTGTTCAATATGCCATCTTTGGCTGGGAGTTCACAGAAACTTATTTTATCCTTTTGAAAATATAAGTTATTGGATTTTAAAAATGTTCGCAGGGCGCATGTTGGGAGTATTTAGATATAAACTGGCCCAAGTACATATCTTGACTTTTCTCTTATTGCGTACTCTGCGTATGGAATATTAAAATAGCCAGATCTGCAGTCCAGCCACGTCAAGAACATGCATCTGAGTCCAAATTTGTACCAGAATCTCATTTATCTCTTCATTTAATAGGCATATTTTGAGCACCATAACATTTCAGGAACTGTTTTAGGTGATGGGGACACAACAGTAGCAAACAGAAAATTCCCTACCCTTATAGAGCTTATATGCCGGTAAAAGGAAAATATAATAGGAACAATAAGGTGTTGGCTACAAAGAAAAATATAACATGTTAAGAGGACAGAGGTATGGGGTCCTGCTTTCTTATACAGAATGAACAAAGAAGGCCCCACTGGAAGGTCACCTCTGATCAGAGGCCTGAAAAAAATGAGGGAAGAAGGCGGGGGAAAGGAATTTCAGGCCGACGAATCAAGGCTGTAGGACATAACGAGATTAGATTGGTTCAAATCATCTCGGAGGTAATGGGTGAGGCTCTGACAGTTGGTGGGTGCGGTACAGTTCTTAACGGGACTGGATGTCCTGTTGGTACGTCCGTCACACCTATGTCCTCGGAGGAGCAAAGAGTCCAGGTAGAAGAATTCATTCTCCATGAAACCAGGCAAGAGGTGAAGGGGCTGCAGGAGAGAGGGCAGCCTGTGTCTCCACAATCCTGGGCATGAAGGCCAGCATTCCACGAGGAAGCGCAACCAAGGCTATGGTTTCTGGAAGGAGGGCTGTGCTTCCCAAGGTTCTGCAGACCTAGAAGTCACACCTAGCCCGGCCATCCTGAAACGAGCCACGGGGCTGATCTGTGCTCTGTCCCTATGGTTAGAAGATGGCTCCACTTGACATCAGAGCCCAGCCAGTGGCTTCACCAGTTCATGGAGCTAAGCCAGCAGTGCCATTCAACCTCAGAGAACAGGAAGCAACCCAGCCTAGACACAGAACTCTACACCAAGATCCACATGTCCGGGTTTGCTACTGGTTGGCCCAACCAGAAACCCAGGCTATACTTAACAGATCACTCACCACCAAAGAACATATGCAAAGGTTAGAAGCAGTATCATCTCGTCAAATGCACAGTCATCTATGTAAGGACATAAGAATTATTAAAAGTCGGAGAAATAGGACAGCACCAAAAGAAGCTGAGAAAACTCCCACAATGGAGCCAGAAGGAATGGAGATCTATAAAATGACTGGAAAAATGGTCATTTTTAATAAGTTCAGAGAATCTCAAGAAAATATGGATAAAACACTAAGTGAAATTTGGAAACCAATTTATGAACAAAATTAGGAAGTTTGACCAAAAATATTTTGGAAGTTTTAGAGGTAAAGAATATGATAACTAAACTGAAAAAAATCAATAGCTTCAATAGCAGACTTGATCAAGCAAAAGAATTAGTGAGCTCAAAGGTAGGACATTTAAATTATTCAACAGGAGAGTAAAAAGAAAAAAAAGAATGAAGCAGGCTCACTAAGAAGGGAATTACAGAACACCATCAAGTGTACCGACCTTTGCATAAGACAGTTTCTAAAGGAGAAGAGAGAAGGATCTAGAAACCATATTAATGGAAATAATGGCTGAACATTTCCCACATCTGGGGAAAGATGACGACATCTAGGTACAGAAGGCTCCGAGGTCACCAAATCCAACCCTAAGAGGCGTTCACAAAGACACATCATAATCAAAAGATCAAAAATCAAAAACTAGAGAAAAAAATACTGAAAGCATAGAGCTTTTTTGCTTTGTTTTGTTTTGAGTCAGAGTCTCATTCTGTTGCCCAGACTGGAGTGCAGTAGCACACTCATGGCCACCAAATCCTTAACCTACTGGGCTCCGGCGATCCTTCCACCTCAGCCTTCCAAGTAGCTGGCATGCACCATCACGCCCAGCTAATTTTTTTTGATTTGTTGTAGAGATGAGGTCTTGTCAATTTGCCCAGGCTGGTCTCAAACCCGTGGGCTCAGGCAAGCCTCTCACCTTGGCCTCCCAAAGTTCTGGGATTACAGGTGTGAGCTACCGTGCCCGGCCCAGCAGAGAGATATTTTTAAAATTGCATCCAAGGGAGTCTCAATATGGCTTTCATCAGATTTCTCAGCAGAAATCCTGTTGGCCAGGAGAGAGTAGGAGATATATTCAATGTTCTGACGGAAAAACTGTCAATCAAGAATACTTTACATGGCAAAGCTGTCTTTCAAAAACAGGGGAGAAATAAAAGCATTTCCAGATATACAAAAATAAAGTGAGTTCAGCACTAAATCTGCTTTACAGAAATTGCTAAAGGGAGTTGTTTAAACCAAAGTGAAAAGATGCTAATCAACAACATGACACATATGAAGGAAAACTTCAGTGCCTAACGAATACACATAATACTCAAAACTCTCTGACACTATAAGGGAATTTTATTTCTACTAGGTGAATTAGAAGAGTAAACTATTAAAAACAACTGTTGCTACAACAAAAATTTAAGGTATACAAATTGCAAAGACAAACGTGAATCGACATCAAAATCATAAAAAGTGCAGGGGCAGGAATTGACAGTGTAGAGCTTTTGCACACAATTAAAGGCAACTGTTTGTTATCAGCTTTAAAAAACCCGTCATAAGGATATTTTATGTAAGCCTCATGGTAACCACAAAGCAAAAACTTATAGTAGTTGTACAAAATATAAAAAGAAAAGATTCAAAGGATACCATCACAGAAAAACCATCATCTACAAAGTAAGATAGCACAAGAGAAGAAAGAAACAAAGGAGATACAAAGTAATCAGAAAACAAAGTTCAAAATGGCAGTAGCAAGCATCTGTCTATCAATCATTACTTTGCATGTAACTGGATTAAATTCTCCAGTAAAAAAACCACAGAATGGCTGAATGTATTTTTAAAAAACAAAAACAAGATCCCATCGTATGCTTCCTACAAGAAACCCAATTTTCTAGTAAGGACACACATAGATTGAAAGTGAAGAAATGAAAAAAGATATTCCATAGAAATGGGTACTAAATGAGAGCCAGGGTGGCTATACTTATGTTAGACAAAGTATATTTTTAAGTCAAAAACAAGGCCAGGTGCAATGGCTCAAGACTGTAATCCCAGCACTTTGGGAGACCAAGGCAAGAGGATTGCCTGAGCTCAGGGGTTTGAGACCTGCCTGGGCAACTTGGCGAGACCTCGTCTCCACAATAAATCAAAAAACAAGCTGGGCGTGGCAGTGCGCCTGTAGTTCCATCTACTTGGAAGGCTGAGGCGGAAGAATCGCCTGAGCCCAGCAGTGCAAAGCTGCAGTGGCTATGAGCGTGCCACTGCACTGCAGCCTGGGCGACAGAGTGAGACTCCAACACACACACAAAAAAAGTCAAAAACTATAAAAATAGGCAAAGATGGCCATAATATAATGATAAAGAGGTTAATTCACCAGGTAGACACAAGAACTGTAAATATATGTGCACCCAACATCAGCGCACCTAAATACAGTCGGGGACCCCCCCAAAATGGAGTTATTTTTCGGAGGGCAAGCCCCTTGTAGGACAGTCTTCCCCTGCTAGGTAAGTGTTCTAGGAACCCTTCGGCATCGCTGTACCAGCTAGCGTTGTTGTAAGAGACTGTGTTCGGCGTCAGTGAATTTTCTTGGAGATTCTTTCAACAAGCTTGCCCATTTCATGATGGGTGGTTTCCGAGCACACCTGCCCACGCCACCCTCAATGTTCAGCCGTTTCTGACCAAACAGCCTGTCCCCCATGCCCTGCCTTCCCTGTTCACTCTGTCTCTCCCCAAGCAACTTTTTTTTGTTTCCCTGGATGAAAAAAGTCCTCAAAGGGAAATGTTTTGCTGATGTGAAGGAGGCGAAACAAAAAACGACTGAAGTACCAAGAGGCATCAGAACTGATGAGTTCAAACACGGTTTTGAGTAGAGAAAAAAGCGTCTCAGTAGGTGTCTTGCATCAAATGGAGAGTCCTTGGAAGGTGACTGAAATTTAAACATGTAAGAATCGGTACACAATTTTTTATAAATAAATTCCATTTTGGGGGGAGGGGTCCCACCTCATACATAAAGCATTTATTCAATAACCTGAAAGGAAAGATTAATTGTAATACAATAATTGCAGAAAACCTCAATACTCCAATTTCAACAATAAACATATCATCTAGACAAAAAACCATAAGGAAACATTGGGCTTGCATTGCCCTTTAGACCAGGTGGACCGAACAGACATACACAGACACACAGACTATTCTGTTCCACAGAAGAATACACATTCTTCTCAAGTGCACATGGAACATTCTCCAGGATAGATCATATGAGAGTCCACAAAATACATCTCTTAACAAATTTAAGAAGATTGAAATCATATCAACTATCTTTTTAGATTACAATGACATGAACTAAAAGCCAATAACAGGAGAAACAAATATGTGGAAACTAAACAACATGCATCTACACCGATGGATCACAGAAGAATTTTTTTTTTTTTTGAGTCAGAGTCTCACTCCATCGCCCAGGCCGAAGTGCAGTGGTACACTCACGGCCACCTCAGCATCGACCCACTGGGCTCCGGTGATCCTTCCATCTCAGTTTTCCAAGGAGCTGGACTACAGACACACACCACCACGCCCGCTTTATTTTTGATATAATGTAGAGAAGAGGTCTTGCCAAGTTGCCCGGGCTGGTCTTGAGCCCATGGGCTCAGGCAATCCATTCACCTGGGTTTCCCAAAGTGCTGGGATTACAGGCTGAGCCACTGAGCCCGGCCAGAACTTTTTAAAAACTAAAATATACTCAGGAACAAACAAAAATGAACAGCATACCCAAACTTATGAGATGGATTGGAAGCAGTCCTAATAGAAAAATTTAGCCAGGCATGGTGGCTCACGCCTATAATTCTAGCACTTTCGGAGGCAGAAACAAGAGTATTTCCTGAGCCCAGGGGTTCAAAACTAGCCTGGGAAACTTGGTGAGACCTTGTCTCTACAATAAATCAAAAAATTATCTGGGTGTGGTGGTACGCACCTGCAGTTCCAGCTACGTGGAGCGCTGAGGCGTAAGGATTGCCTGAGCCCATCAGGTTGTGGTTGTGGTGGCCGTGAGCATGCCAACACACTCCAGTCTCGGTGGCAGAGTGAGACTCTGACTCAAAGAAAAATATGTATAGTGATAATTGTCTAAATCAAAAGAAAATCACAAATAAACAACCCAAAATTACACCTAGAAAAAAAAAAACCTACAAAAAGAAGAGCAGGCCGAACTGGGTGGCTCAAGCCTGTCATCCCAGCACTTTGGGAGGCCAAGGCGAGAGGATTGCTCGAGCCCAGGGTTTCAACCAGCCAGGGCAACTTAGCGAGACCTCGTCTCTAAAATAAATCAAAAAATTAGTCGGGCATGGTGGCACACACTTGTGGTTCCAGTAACTTGGAAGGCTGAGGCAGAAGGATTGCCTGAGCCCAGCAGGTTGAGGTTGCAGTGGCCATGAGCATGCCCCTGCACTCCAACCTGGATGACAGAGTGAGACTCTGACAAAAAAAAAAGAAGAAAGAAAGAAAAAGAAGAGCAAACTAAGCCCAAAGTTAGCAGAAAGAAGGAAATAAAGATCAGAGCAGAGATAAATAAAATAGAGACTTAAAAAAAATAGAAAAAAAATAAATGAAACAGAATTGATTTTTTGAAAAGAGAAAATTGACAACCCTTAGGTAGACTAACTAGGGAGAGAGTCAACTCAAATCAAACAGCTCAGAAATGAATGAGGAGACTTTATAATTGATACCTCTGAAATATGAAGGATCATACGGAACTACTGTGAACAATGATATGCCAATAAATTGGATAATCTAGAAGAAATGGAAAGGTTCCTAGACACATACAATATACTGAGACTAAATCATAAAGAAATAGAAAATCTGAAGACCAGTAGTGAGTAAAAGGACTGAATCAGTAATATAAAGTCTCACATCAAAGGAAAGCTCAGGACCATGGATAGTTTCCCTGCTGAATTCTACTAAACATTTAGACTACTAATTTTTCACAAACTCTTCTAAAAAAATCCAAGTGGAGGGAATACTTCCAAACTCATATTACAAGGCTCGCATTATCCTGATACCAAAGTCAGACAAGGACCCTACAGGAAGAGAAAATTACAGGCCAATACTCTTGATGAACATACATGCATACACCCTCAACAAAATATTAGTAAACCAATTCAAAAACATATTAAAATAATTACTCACCATGATCAATTTGGATTCATCCCAGAGATGCATGTATGATTCAACACATGCAAATCAATAAATGTGACACATCACATTAATAAAATGAAGGATGAAAATAGTATGATCGTCTTAATAGATGCAGAAAAGGCACTTGACAACATTCTCCTCTCTTTGAAGTAAAAACTCTCAACAGATGAAGTATAGGGGAATGTGCCTCAACCCAACAAAGCCATATATGACACACCGAGAGCTGACATCATTCCCAGTAGTGAAAAGATGAGAGCTTGTCCTCTGAGATCAGTCGGGACAAGACAAGGATGGCTTCTCTTACCTCTTCTTTTCAGCATGGAACTGGAAGTCCTAGTAAGAGTGATTAGGCAAAAGAAAGACATAAAATGTGTCCCAATAGGAGAGGAAGAAGTAAAGTTGTCTCTCTTTGCTGACACCAGAATCTTATATGTGGAAAACCCTAAAGATGCCACTAAACAGCTGTTAGAACTGTTAAATCAAGTAAAGTTATATGATACAGCAACATACAAAAATCAGTAGCATTTTTACATACTAATTAAAAAACTATCAAAAATAGGAGAACAATTCCACTTATAATAGCAACAAAAATTTAAATACTTAGGTGTAAATTCATCCAAGAAGGTAAAATATTTTTATACTAAAAACTGTGAAACACTGTTGAAAGAAATGAAAGAAAACACAAATAAATAAAAATATCTCATGTTCTTAGATTAGATTAATAATGTGAAAATGTTCCTATTACCAAAGTGACTGCACAGTCAATGCAATCTCTACGAAATTTCCAATGTCTTTTTTCAAGAAATAGAAAAAAAATTCTCAAATTCATATGGAACCACGACAGACTTTGAATAGCCAAAACTGTCTTAAGCAAAAAAATAAAGCTGGAAGATCGTATTTTCTGATTTCAAACGTATCACAAAGTGATTTACAATCAAAATAACATGGTATTGGCATAAAAACTGACACAGTGACCAATGGAACAAGATAGAAAATCCAGAAATAACCCCATGTATTTGTGGTCAATTGATTCTTGGCATGCAGAAAGTATCCCACCTCTTCTGGGACTCTGCACATAAAAGGAATCATTGTAGTCAAGTCAAAAAGAATAATAAATAGGAACAAACAACAAAAATACAAAGAAGAACAATGACAGAGAAATTGTTTTACTAGATATTAAAATTTGTGATAAAGCTGCTGTAACCCAATCAGTAAGGTATTGGAATAATGAGAAATAATTAGTAAGTTTAATATAAAGCATTCAGAAATAGACGCAAAGATATATAGGTAATTAATATGCATACCTATATATCTTTATATAGGTATTGAGTTATTTATTTAATAAATGACGTTAACACAATGGGTTATCCATCTGGGAAAAAGAAAAAAAGAAAAAACCCAGGACAGGACTTCTCTCTCATCACACACATATCATACATAAAACTAATCCAGGATTGATTGAAGGGCTAAATGTTAAAACAAAGACAATAAGACATTAGACAAAATTATAAAAGAAAATTTAATAAACAAAGGGCAAAGATATTTCTAAGTAAGACATAAAGGAAAAACAGACATATTTGTTCAATCAAAGTTAAAAACACATTTTATAGTAAGTTATAATCCCAAATCCATTCAAAAGACAAAATATATTTTGGGAGAAAGTAGTAGTCATAATAATAAAGACATTAACTTCTTCTTCTTCTTTTTTTTCAGTTGGCATCTCACTCTGTTATCCAGACTGGAGTGCAGTGACTTACTCACGGCCACCACAGCCTCAACCTGCTGGGCTCAGGCACTCCTTCTGCCTCAGCCTCCCAAGTAGCTGGGACTACAGGCATGCACCACCATGCTTGATGAATTTTTTTGATTTATTGTAGAGAGTAGGTCTCACCAAGTTGCCCAGGCTGTTCTCAAACCCCTGGGCTCAGGCAATCCTCTTGCTTCGGTCACACAAAGTGCTAGAATTACAGGCATGAGCAACCATGACTGGCAGTAACTAATTTTAATTAGCACTTTCATGGGCTACACACCGTTCTAAGTGCTTTACGTACATCAATTGATTATACTCTCACAGTAACTCTTTGTAGTGGATGTGTTACTAACTCCATGCTAATATCCATGGAGCTAATAACATTCCTTCCAGGATATCACATTATATTTAGTTGTCACACTGTGTTATATATGACATGGAAGGCTAAAACTCCTAATATACAAAGATCTTCAAAACTGTTAAGAAAAAACACAGATAATCCAATAAAAATAGACACAGACTCTGAATGGAAAAACAACTAAGAAAATCCAAATAACGAATAAATATATGAAAAGATGCTCAAAGCCAAGGGAATGGAAATTAAAGTCTGAGTAAAATAGCATTTTTCATTCATCAAATTGGTAAAACTCTGAGAGAGACATCTAGCTTGGTGAGGATGAATAGCTAATTAGAATGCTAATTTCCTACTTTTAGGAAAATAAACTTAGAAACAACCTGAATAGGATCCATAAAGTTATGGTTGAAATATATTATGGCATTCCCATAACATGGAATTTTGTGATGCTGTGTAGAAAGTTGACTCTATATGTTGATCTGGAAAGATGTTCATACATGATGTGACATAAAGTGCAAATTCAAGATTAATGCAATTCTAGAATAACGTATATAATATGATCCATTAATAATTGATCTATGTATATATCTGTTTTTATGAACATGGGGAATGGTGTGAAGGATACTTACTCCACTGTTAATACTTAACTTTATCCTTACGTATCTCTGTATTATTTCACCAGTCACATTGAGCATGTCATTTTGTCATTAAAGATTCACATATTATATTAAAATTGCATATGTTATGACAATCCAGTTTGTCTAAAAAAATGCTTAAAATTTTAAATAGTTAATTTGGTATGAGCACTTAAAAATAAGTTAATGTAGTGAAGGCTACCAGTTTTTGCAAAACAACCATAAATTCAACAAAGCACAAACAGTAGGATGTGCACTTATTTCTAATAAACTTTATGTTTTAGAAGAGTTCTAGAAAAATTTAAAAATAGTTCAGATAATTACTATGTATTTATCTCCCAGTTTACCCTATCATTAAACATCTTACATGAGTATGGTCCATTTGCAACTAAGGGACAAATATTGATACATTATTACTGGGCAAAAGTCTGTACAAAAATATAAAGTTTTCATTCAGTGTTATTTATTTATCTGTCTATTTATTTGAGTCAGAGTTTCACTCTGTCGCCCAGGCTGGAGTGCAGGGGCATGCTCACGACCACCGCAGCCTCGAACTGCTGGGCTCCGGCGATCCTTCTGCCTCAGCCTTCCAAGTAGCTGGAACTACAGGCGCACGCTACCACGCCCAGCTTATTTTTTGATTTATTGTAGAGACGAGGTCTCACCAAGTTGCCCAGGCTGGTCTCGAACCCCTGAGCTCAGGCAATCCTCCCGCCTCGGCCTCCCAAAGTGCTGGGATTACAGGCTTGAGCCACCAAGCCCGGCAATTTTTTAAAACCACAAGTTCTTTTACTATTTCAGGATTCCATTCAAGGTTACCATATTACATTTAGTTGTCACATCTTATGTTTTCAGTGGCTATAACAGTTTCTCAGACTTGTTTTTGAAGACCCTGACAGTTTTGAAGAGTTCTGGCTAGATATTTTGTAGAATCATCTTCTCAATGATAACTTTTGCTGATAATTCTCGTGATTAGGCCAGCATTGTGGGTTTGGGAGAAAGGTCACAGAGGTAAAGAGCTACTTTTTTCATGTCGTAACAAGAGTACATCCTATCCACATGACCTAAACTGTGGATGTTGACATTTGTCACCTAGCTAGGTAGTGTTTGTCAGGTGTTTTCTCCGTAAAGCGACTCTTTTCTTTCTCGTTTTTCCACACTACAATTTTTGGAAGGAAGTCACTATGCTTAGTCCTTACTGAAGGAGGGAAGTTGTGTTCTGCCTCCCTGAGAACAAAGTATCTACATAAACTGGTTGGAATTCTGTGTCTTCTCCCTGATTTATGTATTCAATCATTTATATGTTAATATGGACTCATGCATATTTATTTTATACTGAGTAATCATCGAATACTACTTATTTTGTTGCTAAAATTGTGTCGTTTTGGCCAATGAGAGTGCCTTAGTTGGCTTCTGCGTCTTTTTGACATATCTCTGTCATTGTGGGTCTTGTTTTATTTTGAGCACTTACTTTTAACACCGCAAGATGATGCACTTCATGTTGCATATTGCTTTCCCCGGTACCAGACTCAGCCGTTCATCCAAGAACCACTTGTTCTTTTTTGTCGGAGAAAGCTCTTAGAAACCAAATCTGGTGCTAGGTATGCTCGTGCTTTTGGGGTGTCATTGCACCTAGGCCACTTTAACTGGTAGAGCAAGGACATACACTCGTATATACCAACCCATGTATATACATGCTACATGTTTCCAATGTGTGTCTATATTAAGCTAAACATGAGTTCATGCATATGTCTCCATCTAATCCCTTTCCAAGTACATCATTCTAGGCTCTTCTGCTTGCTTTTCTGTAAACTCCCACTCTAACGGTAAGACACCTGGCTCCCATCTCTGCTGTCCACTTGAGTTTTCAATCCCAGCATACATAGATAACAGTATTAGAACTGGCAAACTATACTACTGTGGAGAAATATTTTATCAACTAAAGCACAGAGCTCATGGACAGTTTCTTCTGCCTTTAGTCTTACAGACTCCGCATACTTCCAAAGTTACTTAGGTTTGTATACGTTTCTCTCACTTTCTACAATTGTTTTATAATTTGCTGGTTTTTTTTTTTTTTAGAAACAAATCATTATATTTCAGATCTGTGTTTCCACACGTTCTATGTTTGGAGAATTTAGTCAAATGTCGAGTGGCTTTTATTCTGTTCTAGGAGGTGTGTTTACATACTGTCAGTGTTTGGAGAATCTTCGCCAAATGTTGGGTGGGTTCTGTACGGCTCTAGGACTTTTCAAAATGAGAGATATTTTACCATTTTCAGATAACATGCTTGTTGGAATTGCTGTATCACAAAGGGAAAAATAATCCTCAAGATGTAAACACTAGCCAAAATGTTTAATTTTTTCTACTTCAAACACAACGACAAGCAATATCCAGATAGTCCTTGCACTTTCCTGCCCTTGGCTTGAAGGCGAGACCCTTTAATTTTCCCAATGGTCTGGAGTTCCAGAGGTAGGGTAAGTGTCAAAAGGTTTTCTCAACACTTACAGGAGAGCTTCTGCCAGCAGGAGTCAGTTACTGTCAGAAGGGGTGAAAGTGTTCCAGTTCCTCTTATTATGTTCCTCAGGAAGGAAGTTGTGGACCCCTGGTGAGACCCACTCAGAATCCTCGTCTCTCATTTGGAGTAGTGAGGGCAGTTTCTCCTTATCCTTCATAAAAACAAAACAAAACAAAACAAGTCTGGTGTCTGGAATAAAAAAGGAAGTTTGAGTTGAGGATTTACACACTACTGGCATACACATGGTGGTAGAAGATATTTTAAGTTCCTCAAATGTGATTTTTCTAAAGGTCTACCATAAGGTATTCATCTCTCTGTGCTAAAAAAAAGGACTCACAAAACATATACAAGTATTTTCAGAGTCAACTAAATAGCTTTGTGAATGAATTCGTGCACACATTGAAAAGTTCATGGATTTTAAATTCCACATCTAGGGCATTCTGTGGAACGGCACGGTAGGATGGTTTGAAAGTCAGCCTCTGAGAACACCCTCCTGGAACGTTACCAATTCTGTTATTATTCTTAAACCAGTCTTTAAGGATTGTATTTTGAAGTGGCTTTTAGGCTGTTGTTCCATGATAAAGTCATTTTCCAGGCAGTTCCTTACGGAAGTGGCAATATAATTTCAACAACTACAGAGATGGTCTAGGGTACCCCTTGGAGAATTCTCTTTTGAGATGAAGGAATGCTACCCCACGGCTGTTCCTTCAGGATTGCTACCATGGCGATCCTTGGCTGTATTAAACTGGCCCTTTCAGCGCCCCACTGACACAATTTTCATGTGTTTGTTACATGCATGATTCGCCATGAATTGTAACTGATAATTTTCATTTAGCATGAATTTTAACTATGTCCTTAGAATTGACATTCACTGGCCTTTTTTTTTTTTTTTTTTTTTAGTTATAGTCTCACTCTGACACCCAGACTGGAGTGCAGTGACTGCTCCCGGCCACCGCAGCCTCGACCTGCTGGGCTCCGGCGATCCTTCCACCTCAGCCTTCCAAGTAGCTGGAACTACAGGTGCGCGCTACCACGCCTGGCTGATGTTTTTTATTTATAGTAGAGATGAGGTCTCACCAAGTTGACCAGGCGGGTCTCGAACCCGCGGGCTCAGGCAATTCACTCACCTCAGCCTCCCAAGGCGCGGGATTACAGGCTGAGCCACCGAGCCCGGCTAGTATTTATTTTTCAATGCTCACATATGCTTACTATTCACTTAACCAAAAAATATGGAAAAATAGCTGTAGTTACATAACCTGGCTTCTTCAGATATGTGGGATGCTTTTTAAAGACTTAAGCCTAACTTTAAATAGAAATTGATGATTAACTGGTTCTGATAAAAAAGAGAAATGACTTGTTACACCTTGAAGAAGTTACAGATGAACAGTAGCATGTGGTTTGGATCGTGTCCTTGTTTCCGGAAAAAAGCCACAAATAATATTTAAATTCTGCTTCATAAGAATATTTAGTAGAGTTGTCCTTTTTGAATCTTTGAATTTTTTGGAATTACTAATAATTGTATTACTTTCTTTGCTCTAGAATATGAAAGGATGGGGGAATTTACAGTCAAATTACTTGTAAGGTTTAGAAAGGAAAATTCCTGTTGGAACATCAAAAAGGGACAGTGCATTGTACCATGTTCAGTAAATCTATGTATGTTCCAGTTTCTCTGATAAAGTTTACTGCTAAAACATGCTTTTATAATGAGATAGTAGAATCAGGAGTAGATAAATTGATCTAATATTTAGTTTTTACCAAGTGATAAAAGATTTGATTGCTTTATACTAATGCCTAACCACATCCCAAAATGAGTTTTCAGGTTAGGAGCAATTTTTGGAATATGTTACAGATGGTAAAGTCATTTGAGAGATGTTTGGGGTTTAAATGAAGATAAATCAATAACTAAAAATATTCTTGTTATAAAAAATAAAAACTCTCCTAGAGATGAAACTGACACTTTCTGGGGTTCAAGAGCATTCGTTCGGATGTATAGGAGAAAATTATGAGCTATATTGTTATTCTCTACCACAGGGAAGCAGTTTTCTAAAATACATCGATCTTCTGAAATAAAAACATGCACAATCAATAGCAAGAGTTTTTTGTACTTCAACTTATTACCTAGTAAAACTCATTTCTCTTGCATTCAAAGCCTTAACAGTTAGATACCAAAAAGAATGATTTGTCTTGATTTTTTTGCATTGGAAAATGGTGTAAAGTAGATCTAAGGATTAAACCTATGGGGAAAATTAATCATTCAATTCTTCCCTGTGTAACTCATTGCTAACATCACAACTGTATATTAGTAACATTTCATAGTAAGTGTAGGTAGCACTTTACGTTTAACTGAGAGAGGTCTGCCCAGAAAAAGAACTAATGTTGTTTCATTAGTTAGTTCATTAGGAAGACAGGTTCTCTTCTAAGAACCATTATAAAATAACAGTGATTTAGAGAAAAGTACTCTACTTGTAGACTAGTTGTCAGATAACGTTAAGACTTTTCCCATATATCATCCTTATGTCCTGTTAGTGACATTTAGTAAGTTCTGAAGACAAATGCAGAATACAAAGCTCCGCTATAATTTAGTCATTAATAGAGAAGTGACTATACACAAGATATGAATTATGGTTCTCTTCTATTGGATACTTTTTGTACCTGTGTCAATTTGCTCCTTTGTAATATATAAAGCAAAGGACAGCAAAGAGTCCAGCATAAAGTGGAGAGGCAATTGTAAGCTCTCAACTGCTGAGATTAACTGTGTGCTTTGGTTCTGCAGAAAGTCAAACAGCAAGACACTGAATTAATAGGAGGCAGAATCTTGGTTGTCACTCACTGTTTGCCCACACGTTCCTGAAATTGTCTGCTCTGTTCTGAGATGTGTAGTGAAGTAGCTAATGGCAGAATATTTCTTCACTAGAATTTGACTCTTCCTTTTAGGTCTAACGAGTACTGTTGAAAAAGAAATCACTAGTCTTAAAAATTTGCCCTAAGAAGGCTCTGTCTCGAGACAAAACAAGTAGTACTATCATTAGTAGACACAGGCTTACTAGCAACAGAAGAACATAAAAAATAGGCTTACTTCACTAGCTTACTAAGTTGGAAGGTAATACATATCTAGATCACTGACTATTAGTTGAGATAAAGAATTTTAAAGACATCATCAAATATATTATCAACATCCTTCCTCAAATCATCAAGCTAAGAAAAATAATGAAGTAGTGACAGAATAAATTATTTGACATTAGGTAGAACAATGTAAGTTTGCATTTGCTGTGACTGTATTTGAGGGGAAAAATTTCCTTTTGTCTTATGCTTTTTCTTGTTTTAAAAACGTTTGACTCCAAAGAGCTCAGCTAATTCTTTTCCTTTTTAACATCTTAAAGTATTTCACTGACAAATTAAGTTATATATATTCAAGATGTACAATGTGATATTTGTATATGTTGTATACTAATTACCAGTTAAATTTAGAACTATTTTTTAAAAATTGTTTTTCTGGGACAAACATATGGACTTTGCAGCAACTTGGATGGATTTAGAATTGATCATACTCAGTGATCTATTACAGAAACAAAGAAAAGAGTACCATATGTACTCACTCAGCGGACCTTGAACAATTATAATACTATGAGAAAGGGTTTGACTGTAGAACGAAACTGTTGGTGCAGGGGGGAGGGATTGGCAGTTGAGGTAAACTGCTAGGGGAGGGAGGGGCACACCTCATCAACAAGGGTACCTGCATAATCAATGTTGTATGCCTGACTGTAACTTGTACCCCCATCTTTATAATAAAATAAGATGTTAAAAAGAGACCTTATCAGACAAAAAAATTAAAGACTTAATCAACAACAGGAAAACTTCAGATATCAGTAGAAATGGACATAGTGAATTTTAAATCAACCACAGCAAAAAAATCTATCAAAAGAAACAAAAACTACTCTATAATATCTACAAAATACTCACTTTACACATAGCAATAAGAGTAGCTTAAAAGATAAAATGATACCATACTATTCTATTGCTAATCAAAGGTGAATTAAAATGGTCATATTGGCCAGAGATGGTGGCTCACGCCTGTAATTCCAGCACTTTGGGAGACCAAGGTTGGAGGACTGCCTGAGCCCACTGGTTCAAGACCAGCCTGGGCAAGTTGGTGAGACTTCATCTCTATAATAAATAAAAAAATCAGTCAGGCATGGTGGCACGTGCCAGCATGCCACTGCACTCCATCCTGAGTGACAGAGTGAGATTCCAATACAAAAAAAATTAATAAAAATAAAATAATAAAAAATGAAATGGCCTTATTAATATTAGACAACATAAACTCAAAGAAAAAATATTATTGGAGATATAACAACATTTCATTATAAAAAAGACTGATTAATCAAGAGGACTTAAAAATCTTAAATAATTCCCTGCTTAATAACATAGCTTCAAAATACACAAAATGAAAGCTAATAGAACTGCAAAGAGAAAGCGATGATTCTACAAAAATGTTAAGAGACTTCAAAACTCTTAATAATTGATAGGGCAAGTACAAAAATGTTCAATACAGTTTAGGAGATATAAACAGTGCTATTAACCAAATTGACCTAACTAATATTTTTAAAACAGTTAACCAACAATAGCAAATTTAAGACAGTTTTATGCACACATAGAACATTTACCAAAATATTTCAAATTTTGACTCCTAATATATGTTTTAGTAAGATTTAAGTTTATGTTATGTAAGCTTATTTTATGAATATAATAGATACCAGAAACAGATCTAGAAAATTTCCTCAAACAGGGAAATTGAATTGCTATTCAAAGTAATTTATGGATCAGAAAGTAAAACAAAATGAATTAATAAAGTACTTTTAAGTAAATGAAGATGAAAACATTATATGTTAAAATTTTTGGAATGGTCTTTTGCAGTACTTATAGAGTAACTTTTAGTAATTAACTTATATATTAGAAAAGAAAAATAAGTCAAATCAATGACTTTATTATTAGTATAAAACCTGGAAAACAAGAAGTAAACTCAAAGTAAGCAAAAACAAATACATCAATCAATCAGTACAACTTGAACAACATAGATAAAATGTCCATATCACTTTAAATAAATAAACTCAATAAAAAAGAATTCTATGACCTGAATAGTCTTATATCTGTTTTAAAGTTTGAGTCTGTAATTAGGAGTTTTTCCACAAAAAAATCTCCAGGGACCAGGTAACTTCACTGGTTAATTCCAACAAACTTGTAAGAAATCAATAATACCAACTTAAAAGAAACTCTGTCAAAAAACTGAAGAAGTGAAAATATTTTTCAACTCAATCAATGAAACCATTATTAACATACTACCAAAACCAGACATAAACATAACAAGAAAACAACAAATAAATATATCTCATGAAAATTGTGCAAAAATTCTACACATTTTAGCAAAGAAAATTCATAACATAAAAAGAATACATGATGATCATGAGTAGTTGACCCTAGAATGCAAGATAATTTTAACATTAAAAAAATGAACTTTTAATTTCAGCTATAGCATGTAAAGAGTTTGAAATTTGTCACTTCCATACTTACCAAAAGAAACTAAAAGTTAGTTACTTTTGTGCAATTTATCGGATAACTTAGGTATCAGGGCAAGCTGCCACTCTGTCATCTAGAGAGAGAGACAAATGAGAAAACACAACTGAGATCAGCTTGAGCAGAGACCAGTAAAAGTACAAAATTGTAAAAATGCTTAAAAGGTAATTGTGGATAAAGTCTTCAAAGGCAGGGGACATTTTCAAAAATTTTACCTCCAGTAAGCCCACCAGGTTCCCTTAATGAAGAGTTAAAAATAAGGAAAGAAATACCCTAATATTTCTGACAGAAAGAGAAGAAAAGGAACCATTTAAAATTATGCACAGTATGTTCTCTATGACAAAGTTTTTCTGACCAAAGGAACTTTTTCAAACTATACCTGATCTAGATAAATTGTAATAACCTAATTTCAGCACCTTCTCATCATCTTGTCTTACCTAATGGGGGAAAAAAAACAGTTAACAAATACTTTTAAGATTATAATCCAGTGGCACAGGCCAATTGAAGACTGAAAGATAGCATCATCGATATAATCCCCTACCTCACAAGTTGCCAACAATAGGACTCCAGTATAATAACATTACAATTGAAAAAGCTGTAAGACACTGACTCGATTTAAGAAGAAGTCTTTAGAGAAAGCCAAGTACAAAAGAAAAGATAAACAATGAACATTAAAGAAATAGAGGCCATATTAAACACATCCCAAATCCTACTTAGATGAACATAAAACCTAACACAAAAATTCTGTGTATCTCAGTTTCTATAATTTGATACATCATGTCTGTCTTCTATCAACAACAACAAATTACAAGTCATGTTAAAGGGCAAGAAAAATATTGACTAAAGAAATAAAGCAAACATCAGACCCAGATTAAGATATGACAGATTTTTGGAATTATCAGATAGGGAATTTAGAATAACCATGATGAATATATTATGAACTCTATTTAAGAAAGTGAACAACTAAAAACATATACTTAGTGTAAGCAGAGAGATTGAATATCCAAAAATGAAAGGAAAGAAAATGTTAGAAATCAAAAGCATTCAACTGACTGAAAGATGGTGGTGGAATCAGTTGGAGTGTTAGTATCTGTATAAACGAGTGTGTGTAAGGATGAATTTGCATGCATGTGTCCGTGCAAGTGGGTGTGTGAGTATCTGAGTGGGGATGTGGGAACAAGTAGCCTAGGCTCTCCTGCTAAAGCAGCTGTTGCCTGCTGTGGCTCTGAATTCAGTGCTTCCCATGGCATAGAGGTAGGTGCCATTTTCATGACTTTCTACAGGAGGAAACCATGGGAACCAGCTGCTGTTTGGCACCTGGCCCACCAGCAACACCTTTGGCACCAGGTCAGACACTGGCAGCAGGGACTACAGAGAAAGTGCAGCAAGAAAATCAGTGGCCAAGTCCCATCAGAAGAGAAGACACAGGAGCGCTGCCGGTGCCATTGTCCTGGAACCCGAGCAGAGACATGCTCCTGCCTATCCATTATTGAGAAGCAGAGCTGTTCCAAGACTGGGAAGTGAATTCCATAACACTCTGGGTTTTATCATCATTAACCCTGAGAGGATATCCCAGATGCATGATTCCCAGAGGGACAGAGCTGGAGCAGAGTCTCAGTCACCCCATTCCCCAACAATGAGCCATTTATGGGACAATGGGTGCAATCGGAGGAGGATCGAGTTGCAGATGAGTAGGGATGAGTGTTGAACTGATTCAACCTCCTTCCCTCAGCAGCCTGTGAGGCATCTGACCCCCTGGAGGAGCAGCCATATTTGTGTGAGTGGAGAGAGTTGAACACAGGTGAGCTGTTAGGGGTGGTGGAAGACCAGAGGAAGCCCCCCAACCTACCACCTGGAGAGCAGAAGTGTGGGTCTAGAGGCCAGAAGCCCCCTCCCATCTGGTGCTTGGGACATGCCAGTAAAAAAGGAACCTAAATTTTCAGAAACTGTCATAAAAAGAGGGAGCTCAAAGCTAACAAAAGTTTCCATCTTTTTTTGCCTTATTTTTATTCAGGTGGGTATATATTTGGGTCAGTGTGTCTTCATATCTTGGTTTTAGTTTTCTTTAATTTTGTTTTTATGTTTTTTTTGCTTACTTTTCCTTTTCTTCTTTTTTCTCTTCCTCTTCTTTTTTTCTCCCTTCAATCTTTCTCTGTTCTTTTCCTTTCTCTTGTATTATTTTGGACTCAGGGTGTATACATATATTCCCATCACATGGTCATATAGGAAGGTGGTGGAAAGTGGGTCCTAGATGGTCCACAACCCAGTCAGTGAACATTGTGATCTGTAGGTAGCTTCTGAATCTTTGCTCTCACCATTATAACTTATTCAAATCTCAAAACTGTAAAAAGACAGCACAGCTACAGAACTCAGCCCTCAGCTCTGTTTCAAAATAAAAGAAACTCAGAGGCCCTGTTCAAAGAAGGATAGGTTGCTGAGCAAGGAACAGAGAAGAAATTTTCTTCTTCTGTCATTGAATAATGGAATTAAAGGAAAAAGGAAGGTGATTTGTCACAAATGAGGGAAAATCAATGAACGGTCACAAGTAACCCCCAGTGTACCAAAGAAACAGCACCTGAAAGAGCAGATGTCAGGGCCCAAACAATAGAGACCACCCAGAAAGCAACAGAGATAAGGGAACAGATGGAAAAGGTGAATAAGATACAAGAAAGATAAGAAGCAACATTGAAGAAACATGTAACAGAGATTTTGGCCATAAAGAACTCCATCCAATAAATAAACAACAAGCTGACAAGCATAGAAAGCAGAATCAACAAAGCAGAGAAAAGAATCTTAGAACTTGAAGATCAAAATATGGAATTAATCCAATCTGTTAAAATCATACAAAGAAAATTCAAAAAGAAGTAACAAAGCCTTCTAGAGATGTGTAATTATCTCAAGAGGTCAAACTTATGCCTTGTTGGTGTACCTGAAGCAGAAAGCAAAACAGAACACCTTAGAAAAAGCATTCCATGAGTTTATGGAAGAAGACTTTCCTCATCTCACCAGAGATGTGACCATCCAAACACAAGAGATTCAGAGAATTCCTGCAAGGCATTAGGCAAGAAGACCAACCCCTAGACATACAGTAATTCACTTACACAAAGTAGGTAAAAAGAAAAAATCCTAAGGGCAGTGAGAGAGAAAGATCAGATTACCTACCAGGGACCTCCAATCAGAATAGCAGTAGACTTTTCTGCTGAAACACTGCTGGCTAGAAAGAACTGGAGTCCAGTCTTCAAAGTTCTCAAAGATAAAGCATTCCCACCAAGAATTTTCTACTCAGCTAAGCTAAGCATCATCAGTGTTGAAGAATTAAAATACTTCCCAGTCATTCAATCCCTAAGAGATTATGCTGCCTCAAAAACAGCTCTACTGGAGACACTTAAGAAGGTATTCAACACAGAAGGGGAAAAAAAAAAAAAAAAGAATGACTATGCACTTCAAAAGAGGACAGACAAACATAGAGCCAATAGAACATATGGCTCAAAATTGAAAACATACATGCATACTAACAGAAAAATTAAAAGAGTAAAAACAGCATTAAAAGGGTCTTATGATTTGGAAAAACATTCACATTTCAATAATTAGCCTGAATGTGTATGAAAAACAACTGAAATGACATAGAATGGCACACTGGATAAAGAAAGCATGATCCAACAATATGTTGTTTCCAGGAAAGACATCTCACAACAAAGGACATTCACAGCTTAAAGGTAGAGGATGGAAAATAAACTTTCAGATGAATGGGAAGCAAAAAAGACAGGAGTCCCAATTTTACATCAGACAAAACAGACTTCAAGCTATCAAAGATTTTAAAAGAAGATACTGCATAATAATAAAAGGTTCAATCAATCAACAAAAAATATCCATCCTAAACAAAAATGCACCCAACATAGGAGTACCAGGATTTATAAAACAACTATTAAGTAAACTAAAAAAGAATATTGCCTCTAACACTATTATAACTGGAGACAAATACCTCACTAACAACATTAGATAGATCATTAAGGCAAAATATCAATAAAGAAAAAACTGGAACTTCAACTTGATACTTGACCAAATGGGCTTAATAGATACCTACAAAATGCTGGACAATCATGGAATATATACACAGTCTACTCATTACCACATGGAACATACTCAAAGATCAACTACAGCCTCGGTCATAAAACAAGCACAAACAAATTTCATAAGACTAAAATATTACTATACATCTTTTCTGACCACAATGCAATAAAAATAAATATTACCACTAGCAATATCCTCCCTTCAAACACACAAAGACAGAGGCATTCCAGAGCTTTTGGTAAGATGTATCACTATTTTCATTTGTTTCTAAGAATCTTTTAATTTATATTTTGATTCTGAGTTGAGCCAGAAGTTGTTCAACATTGTGCTGTTTAATGCCTATGTCTTTGTGTGTTTTGCTGGGATTTTATTGGTGGCTATATTTATTTTTATTCTGCGG
>CAUYQG010117923.1:0-19254 GCA_963574415.1 Tarsius wallacei
CCACCTCTTTCACTCTCTCCTGTGTCCCAAGCCGGAAAGGAGGAGGGGCAGTGGAAGTCGGTGGGACTGCAGCCCTCCCCTCCCACTATGGTATAATCAGGGAGATTTCCTCTGGTGTGGAGGTGCGAGATTGCCTCTTCCCCAGGTATGTACTTGCTGGAGGTGTCCTAGCCAGGTCTATCCTGAAATGGAGTTCTCCATTGTGACTTATGGCCAGGCTCTGCCTAGGTTTCTCCTTTTCAGTTGTGGCCCAGCTATGTGGGTCTGACGTTCAGAGGATTGCTTGAGAGGAGGGGGTTTGGGTCAGCCCTGGACTCACCACTGATCTCTTTAGAGTCCTTCCTCATCCTTTTCTGGCCACACCCTTTGTCCCGTGGCTGGACCAGGGTAGAGAGTGGGACATCTAGAATTCAGCACTTGTCAGGTCCCTCTGAAGTTTGTGCTTTCAGGATATTCACTCTGGGTCATGATCAATCCCTGAGTAGTTGATTTACCAGTCACAGAGATCAGGTCTGCTGCTCTGTGGTGAGCAAGTTGGAGCACTTTCCTGCCCTGCCTTCAAGATGGTGGTGGAGGGTCTCTCTTGTTCTCTTCCGTGGGACTTGCTTCTGAACTCCTTCCTAGTCCCTGCTGCCAGTGCCCTGCCAGGCACTCAAGTGGTGAAGCAAAGCCTGGAGCCAGCAATCTTTTCTGCTGCAATGGTGAGGCAGAGCCTGGGGCGATTGTCTCTCCTTACCACTTCTTCACAGGGAAAACTTTTGTCCTTTAAAAAAAAGATGCGACCTGGGAAGAGCCAGGGACCAAGCAGAGAAGCTGCAGCACCAGCTGTTGCACCAGGGACCTAGTCACTTGCTCTTGAGCCCCCACTTAGACAGTCTCTCCCAAGATTTTCTTCTCAGGAAGGGTTTTGTTGATTTAAAGAAAAAAAGAAAAAGAAAATGGCACTCAGCTTCTGCATCCCGGGAATTACTAGGGTCCAAGCCCAGCAGCTGTGGCACCTGCTGCTGAGCCAGGAGAGCCCTAGCCACTAGCTTTTTAGCCTTCACTCAGTCAGTCACTCACATTCCCACTCGCTCACCAGCACATACACAAAACTTCCATACACTCACTCACTCACACTGGGACTCGCATAGTCCAACTGGCTCAACCACCATCTTCATATCATTTTCAACAATGTATTTAAATATTGAAAAGTGATGCTAAATAAAAACAAGTTCTCCAATGATACTGTAGTATAGCATGACAATATTTAAATCATGTTTTAGCTAATAAAATGGTTCTTGTAAAATATAGAAATTATGACCTCAGGAATAAAAACAATGAATTATTAGTAGTGATTCCTTATGGGGAAGAAATAACAGGTAACAGTATTATAGAGGAGTTCACAGAAAACTTTAACTTCATTTACAATGTTTTTATTCTTTAAAAATATTGGCAAAATGTGAAAATATATAAAATCTTGTCATTATTACATTCGATGCCTTAAAATTTTATTATGAACACAATTTTATAAAACAAAATTGCATAGAGATTAGAGCACCACTTACAAGTGGTGGCATTTTATGCCAGATATTTAAGCCAGTGGCCTGGGTTCCTTACCTGTTAACTGGTCATTTTAATTAAACAGTGATATTATCATGACATAACACATAATAATAAGCATTCAATACATATTAGTTATAATTATTTTTTATGGGTAATGCAATTAAACTTTTTGTTATGCATGTAGTACTATAAGAAGTACAACCAACCAATCAATAGATTAGTAGGAAGCAAGGCTTTACCTATAAAATATATAGGGTGTTGGTTGAGTTGGGCAACCATTTTATCATTGTGTTTTATTGTTAAATTTAAAAATTGCCATGTATTATATCATTAATACTCTCTGTGAACAAAATGAATCTCCTTTTTTTTCTTATTTATTTAAAACAAAGCAAAAGAAAACAAAAAGTTTACAAGTTCCTCTATGGATTAAGTGTATATATTATTTTCTCTAATTGACATGTTGAATGTTTAGGTTATAGAATGCAAAAGATATGGAATGCAAAAGATATAGAATGCCTACCACATCTATTGGATTGGTTGCATATGTCATTTATTCTTAGTTTTGTTGAATAATTGTTCTCCCTCCTTGGTATCGATATTTCACAAATGTAGCTTAGAACATGAAATCCTACAGCATTTTTTCATCATGAACAAATACCTACTTATGAATTCTTGTCTCAGAAGCTAATTTAATTGGTGCATTCCAACTACTATTGCTTATTTCACACTTCAGTAGGTAAAGATGCATTAATAATCGAAGTTTCAAACTGTAATTAACATTAGCTTTAGGCTCCTGACAATGAAATGGTTATATTTTAATGTATGGGTTGATAAACAAAGTTAATCTAACATATGAATAAACAGCAAAAATAACTTACATTTACTCTTTCTCTGCAAATTGATATATGCATTTGTGTGTTATCTAAAACATGGGGAATAGGTGAATGTCAAAGAAAAAGTGAATGACTGCCAACACAACACCTAAATTCCATCAACTCAGTGCACCAAACTAAATCTGAGACATTCTAACAAAACATTTTCTTAGTAAAAATTAAAAGATGATTTTAGCCTTGTTTAATTTTCTTTCAATTTTTTATAATTTAGTTGTGATTTTATATCTTATTTCACTCTGTCCCTAATTGAGTTGATTACTTTATAAAGACTCTTGAATGATGAATTTTATGCTAATACCTTGTTCTTAAGCACTATATTGTCTCAATGTATGTGTGCCTAGTATTATTATATTACTTTCATGTTGATAACAATTGTTCTTGTGATATAACTTTGAATAAAAAAATCTATTCTTGACTCAATCCTTTATTCAGTTATATTTTCTGGACTTTCCCAAATATAATTTTTAAGTGCCAATATTTGAAATGGTGGAAATCTAAATAACAGGTTACTAATGGTGGTATTTTTGTTTGGGTAATATAATGCCTATTTTTTAAACTTAATTTTATTTTATTGAATTTCCTTTTTTTCTTTTTTTAAATTTTTTAGATTCAAGGGGTACAAATGCATATTTGTTACATGGACATATTGTGTAGTGGTGGGGATGTGGTCTCAGGTGGCCCATTCCCCAGACTATGAACATTGTAATCAGTAAGTAATTTCTAAATCCTAATGCCCCTCCCTGTCTCTCCCCTTCTTGGTGTCCCCAGTGCCTATTATCATCATCCTTGTGGCAGTTGAGCTCCCGTATGTAAGTGAGAGCATGTGATGTTTGGTTTTCTGTTTCTGAGTCAGTTCACTTAGGATGATGAATGGTGATACTTATTTATTTATTTACTTATTTGAGTCGGAGTCTCACTCTGTTGCCCAGGCTGGAGTGCAGTGACATGCTCACGGCCACGAAAGCCTCGACCTGCTGGGCTCAGGCGATCCTTCTGCCTCAGCCTTCCAAGTAGCTAGAACTACAGGCATGCGCCATCAAGCCCAGCTAATTATTATTATTTTTATTTATTGTAGAGACGAGGTCTCACCAAGTTGCCCAGACTGGTCTTGAACCCTGGGCTCAGGCACTCCTCTCACCTCAGCCTCTCAAAGTGCTGGGATTACAGGCATGAGCCCCCGCGCCTGGTGGAACAAATAACCTTTAATGGTAGAAAGAGGTCAGTTGTTGCCTCTGGCCAGGTGAGGGAAGGAGGAAGAATGACTGGACAGGAGCCACAGGGGAACATTCTGGGGTGATGACAGTGTTCTGAATCTTGATTAAGGTGGGATTACAGAGGTGCACACATCTGTGAAAACTCACCCATCAGCTCAATTAAGATGTCTGTATGTCAGTTGCTGGAAGAAGAACCAAGAGTTAAAACAAGAAAACCACAGCCATTCTGGGGTCTGTCAGTGATCAGCCTGTGCTGAATCGGAGCTTTGATAAGGCAGGTGAGTGCAGTGGCGGAAAGAGCGCCAGGCAGGAACCAGGGGCTTCCTCCAGGTCCAGCTCCTACACTGACTTAGGGATACGCATGACTCAGCAGGATTTGCTTCTCCGGTCTGGGTCTCGAGGTCCCCGACTACAGAATAAATGAGCTGCATTAGATGACCTCAAAGTTTCTAACTACCAAATTCCATTATCCACCATCTTAAGTGGTAAATCAAATGGCTGGAGACGTTTCCAGCTGACATGGTGCTGCTTTCCCAGCACGCTCTGATTCTGGTCTGATTCAATTGATACTGGGTCCCCAGCTAGCAGCGTAATTCTGAGATTGCATTTTTCTATGGGAAACTGGGATCTACCTTAACAGATCATTTCCAGAAATACATCGCAGAGAAGAGCCAGCGTGGGCTGCCTGCATGCAGATGCCAGGTATTCTTCCATGTTCAGACCGAGCGGATATGTGCATACATATTCATCAAGAACATGTTCTTTAAAGAGCTTTGGGCAAAAGGTAATGAAACACACAAAGACACCACTGCGTGTGCAGACTCTGTGACCTTGGACAAGCCACCCATGTGTTCCAGTGTCGTATCAGTCTGCACCATCTGCTTCCCCAGGGTTGTTTAAAGGTGAGATAAGATCTTGTCAAATAGGTGCACGCACGTTTGCACTAGCAAAATTTTGTACAAATACAAAGTGGTTTGTTTTTCTTGAAATCAAGGAGAGAGACAGGAGGAGCAGATATCTGAGAAGGGATAATTCTACAAACAAGAGTTGAGGTCTGAGGCCCGGCGCGGTAGCTCATGCCTGTAATCCCAGCACTTTGGGAGGCTGAGGCACAAAGATTGCTTGAGCCCACGCATTGGAGACCAGCCTGGACAACATAGGGAGCTTTTATCTCTACCAAAAATTTTAAAAATAGCCTGGCATGGTGGCACGCACTTGTAATCTCAGCTACTTGAGAGGCTGAGATGGAAGGATGGCCTGAGCCCAGATGGTTGAGGTTGTGGTGAGCCATGATGGTGCCACTGCGCTCCAGCCTGGGTGAGACTCTGACTCAGAAGAAAGAAAAAAAAAAGGTTGAGGTCTTCTCAGTACCAATCACGGGGAAGAAAACAACTCCCTCTGCCATGCTGGCAGCTCAGATACAGGAGGTAATGAGAGGAAGGATGACTTTTGGGACCCAAATATATACATATATATATAGTTTTGTTTGTTTGTTTCCTGAGTTGGAGTCTCACTCCGTCGCCCAGGCCGGATTAAAGTGGTACACTCACAGCCACCCCAGCATCGACCTGCTGGGTTCCGTTGATCCTTCCGCCTCAGCATTCCAAGTGGCTGGAAATACAGGCACACGCTACCATGCCTGGCTAATTTTTTGATTTATTGTGGAGACCAGGTCTCGCCAAGTTGCTCAGGCTGGTCTCAAATCCATCAGTTCAGGCAATCCACTCGCCTCAGTCTCCCAAAGTGCTGTGATTACAGTTGGGCCACCACCGAGCTCAGCCATGGACACAAATATTTTAAAAAGGATTTCCTGGGTTGCACTGAACTCATCCAGATTTCTGCTGCTTCCTGTAGTCTCTCTGCTCGTCCCCCCTACATTGTCCCAGCCCCATCTCATCTGCGAGATGACTGTCCTTTGGTTTACCATCCCAGATTAGAGACGACTCATGAATGTCAAATGGCCTCCACTGGGGGTAGAAGAGGAGCCATAGTGGATGGCTGGGAAAGCTGATTGCATAAGACTGCAGAGGCTGCCTGGTGTGGAGCCTGGGGATGGCTGATGGACTTGGAGAAAGCTGATTCAAAAGACGCTTTTTGGCAGATGGGGGTGAATGTTGGAGTGGGAGCAGGAGAAGGGAAGGATGAGAATGGCACAAATTCTCCCAAAGAAACGTCACTATTTGATGGTGCTGAATCCCCTACACTGAAGGATGCAAAGAAAAAAAGGGTCACAAAGGTGGTGTTGGCAGTGCCTGCCCACCCCATGTGCCCAGAGGAGAAGTTCCTGGTGCGTGTCTCTGGACTTGAAGACTGGGACAGAGACAGATTCAGCAGGTGATCACGGGGATACCTAGACCATTCAAATGATGCAGCTCTATCACCCTTTTTCTGAATGTCCAGACCCAGGAGCCTACTTGATCCTGTCCTTTCCTCTATATCTTAGCGAGAAACCCCATCAGCAGATCCCCTGGAAATAATGTATTTTGAATCGTTCTGTCTTTCCCTGGCTCTTAATCCAAGCCCCGTTATCTCTCATCTGGACCACTACAGCGGCCTCCTAACTGGCCTCCCTGCCTCTACTCCATATTCCCAATCTTAATCCATACACATTTTAAGAGATGTTATCTATGTATTACTTTTTGAAGTTGAATTATGGGAGCAATGTGTACTGTAATGACATTTGCTTAAAACATGGTGTTAATCAAATGAACGCTAGCATCACCATGCGACAGTCAGGACAGTCAAAGAAAATAACAGAGGCGCAATTGTTATTGGAGGAGCTGGGGCAAGAACATTCTGAAGGGGTATTTGAAAGTCGAGAATGTTGTGGAAGGTACAACGGAGGCGTGAGTATGCAACGGAACCTCCAACACACCTAACAATTGCACACATTCATGATACGGCTGAGACGCCTGGTACCGCGAGTGGTGTGCACAAGGGAAGATCCGGGAGGCCTCACCCAGTAACAAGTCCTGCCGTTGTTTGCCATCATCAGAAGTGTCTGGACAATGACGGTAACCCGCTTTGAGCACCTCTTGTAATTGCAGAAGTCAAATGTGACTTGTATTCATTTTTTGTTATCGGTACATATTGAGTATTACAACTTTAATACAGTTTTGTCCTTTCTTAAAATGTGTATACTTTTAAAACTTATTTATCACTTTATTTGCTTATCATTTATTTATTATCATGTAGCTTGTCATTTATGTAATTTATATATATCTATGTACACCATTTCTATAGTGACTCCCCTGCCTGAACTCATCCACTCGCTTTCAGATACACGTGGAACAGTGTCCTTCCTGACTGAATGTAGCCCCTGAGGTCCTATGAGGGCTGACCCACCTTTCCTTCTCTACTTTATTATCCACACTCTGTTCCTCACTCCTTTCCCCATAGCAACTCTGGCCTCTCTCTTTTCTCAAACTTGCCAAACTCTGCCTGCCTCGAGACCTTTTCACCTGCTATTTCCCCAGCCCTAGTTCCTGTGGCTAGCTTTTTCTTGTCGTTCAGAGAGGCTTTCCTAACTCGTGAGCCTTCCCTTTGTCATCCAGTATATTCTATCTTGTCATCTTTGATTTTTCTTTATAGAGGGCAACCTCTATTTGAAGATAGCTTTTTTTAAATTCCCTGCAGCCCATTTTGATGAAGATTGTTTTAACTGTTGTTTACTTATTTCTTGGCTCTTCATCAGAAATTTGCCAGTACTGTTGACTGTTGTAATCCCTGTTTCCAAATGTTGAGTGATAGGTAGTAGGCACTAAAAAATTTTTTTTGAATGAATGCATGCTCACCAGGTGACTTTCTGATTCAGCCAGAAGATAGGGATGTCTTGCCTCCCTTCAATTTCTCTTATAAATAAATACATGCATGTTTGAGTTTACATACTTCAGTGTCTATGAGTTTGGCTCATGTAAGTCTAAAAGACAGATCCCTTTTGGGGGCACTAACAAATCAAGAATCTGAGCCTGGAGCCCTAGCCCTTAGAGCCGTGTTCCACAAGGAGCAGCACAATTGAGGAATGGCACCTATGATAACTTCCCTGGGTGAGCTCATGACCTTCAGAGCCTTACCATGAGTGTCCTGTGGACTTCTTTTTGGAAATTCTCTAGGAACAAGCAGCAAAGAGCTCCTACTGGAAAAGTCTCCAAAGAAGGAAGGCAAGGCTGTGTAGGCATCCAATTGCTTTTCCATCTTGAGCGTTACACTTTGTGGACACTTTTAATTCCATCCCAAACGCCATCACCACAGGGTACCCACCTCTCTCCTGTTTTATGTTGAGCATAACTGGGACAAGTTTACACTTCTGAAGAATAAGCAAAAGGATAGGCTGTTAGCTGTGGAGTGCTTACTATCAGGTGCGGAGGATATCACAATTTTTTTTTTTTTAGTAGGATTCTCACTCTGTGGCTCAGGCTGGAGTGCAGTGGCACACTTATGGCCACTGCAGCCTTGACCTGCTGGGCTCAGGCGATCCTTCTGCTTCAGCCTTCCAAGTAGCTGGAACTACAGGTGCAGGCCACCATGCCCAGCTAATTTTTTGATTTATTGTAAAGACTAGGTCTCGCCAAGTTGCCCAGGCTGGTCTTGAACCGTAGGCTCAGGCAATCTTCTCGCCTTGGTCTCCCAAAGTGCTAGGATTACAGGCGTGAGCCACTGTGCCCAGAATGACTTCACAAAAATTAGCTCACTTAAAACAGTGTTTCTAAAAACTAAAAAAAATGAAGAAAACATGAACTGCCTATAGGAGTCCACTATTCAAGATGAGCTAACACCTGTGAGCCAAATCTGACACACCAGAATCAGAGGTCTTACCCAGAGGCACACATTTCCGGCAATTCCAAGGACTCAGGTAATTGTGGGGTACACATGGAGCCATGACACTCTGGCCCATCAGAGCTGCGCCCTGGTCCTTTCTTGCCACATGAGGACGTGTTCTGGCCCATATGGAATCTATGAAGTCTCTAAGCGATGCAAGTGGTCATCATTAAAGTAAAAACAGCCTGGGTCATGAATCGTCTCAAGTTTATTATCATATAGTTACATCTTTTTTTTTTTTTTTTTGAGTTGGAGTCTCATTCTGTTGCCCAGACTGGAGTGCAGTGGGACACTCCCGGCCACCGCAGCCTCAAACTGGGCTCCAGCGATCCTTCAGTCTCAGCCTTCCAAGTAGCTGGAACTATAGGCGTGCACTACCACACCCGACTAATTTTTTATTTATTGCAGAAACAAGTTGCCCAGGCTTGTCTCGAACCCACGGGCTCAGGCAATCCACTTGCCTTGGTCTCCCAAAGTGCTGGGATTACAGGCTGAGCCACTGAACCCAGCCTAGTTACATCATTTACATGGCATCTTCCAGATACCTGTGTTTTATAAATACACAGATTGCAGGTGTGCTTCTCATAAGCCATCCTAGACTGACCCGGTACATTTTGCTAAAACTGTGTGTGTGTGTGTGTGTGTGTGTGCATTTTAATCGATGAAAACACTCTCCTGCTTGGGCCTGGTGGCTCTTGCCTTTAATCCCAGCACTTTGGGAGGCCAAGACAGGAGGATGCTTGAGCCCAGGAGTTCGAGACCAGCCTGGGCAACATAGTGAGACCTCTTCTCTACAAAAAAAAATCAAAACATTAATTGAGCATGGTGGTACATGCTAGTTGGGAGGGTGAGGTAGAAGGATAGCCTGAGCCCAGGAGGTTGAGGCTGCAGTGAACTGTGATCGTGCCACTGCACTCCAACCTGGGTGACACAGTGAGACCCCAACTAAAAACCAATTTAAAAAAAACTGCTTTCCCTAGTAAATATTTGTTTCTTTTTCAGGAGGTCTGAATTAGTATGTTTATAAGGAAATTTGACCAGGTTAACACACATACTCTCCCTCTCTCCTCTCTCTCTCTCTCTCTCTCTCTCTCTCTGTCTCTGTCTCTCCTCTCTTTCTAGTTGCTTCCTAGGAAAACAAGGAAATTGACCAGCTGCTTACCTTTTCCTTCCTTCATAGAAAAGCTTTCTGATCCTACAAATTCCCCTGGTATTAGTGAGTGATGATCTTCCACTGTCGCCAAAGATTTTCATGTCAATTAACCTTGTTCCTGTCCCTTTCCAGGGAAATCAAGCACAAATCCACACAATTTCTTAACCTGCCTCTCGTCTGCTAGCCCTGATTTTGGTTTCCAGATCCATTTTTCTGCTGCAGGGTTGATCTATCTCGACATTAAGCATATTTCCCCACTAAGTTAACATTGTGTTATCTTTCCACACAGTTCTTAATTTTGTCTTGTTATGAATTTGTCTTCAAACTGGGCTTGGTGGCTTACACCTGTAATCCCAGCACTTTGGGAGGCAGAGGCGAGAGGATTGCCTGAGCCTAGAGAATAAAAATGTCTATGCACAAATCCTCCAATGTCATGGAGTTGTCCTGCTTTTAATATCTAAATAAATAGGGCTCATAAAAGAGGCATAAAAACAGTTCTCCCCCTAATGGTGTTCTGCAATCAATTTAAGTCAGACATTTTGTTTTTCTCAATACACCAATAGCTAACAGCAGTGGACTATGCCTGATGCCACAATATGAGAGTGAATGTAGAGCAGGAGGAGGACATCTAATCGGGGTGCTCTGGAAGGTTCAGAGAGGAGATGGGGTCAGGTGGTTCACATGAAGGACCAGGAATCTAGCGAGTGGGGGAAGGGCATTCCATGCAGCAGACCTGTACGAGAGGGGCCCCCCAAAACAGGAATTTATTTACTTATTTAATCTTTAGTTGGAGTCTCACTCCGTCACCCAGGCTGCCATGCCGTGGCACACTCACCGCCACCCCAGTGTTGACCTGCTAAGCTCCGCGATCCTTACGCCTCAGCCTTCCAAGTAGCCAGAAATACAGGTGTGCTCTACCACGCCCAGCTAATTTTTGATTTATTGTAGAGATGAAGTCTCGCCAAGTTGCCCGGTCTGGTCTCGAACCTGCAGGATCAGGCAATCCACTTGCTTCGGCCTCCCAAAATACTGGGATTACAGGCTGAGCCACTGAACCTGGCTAGGAATTTATTTACTAAAAAATTGTATATTCATTCTTACATGTTTCAACTTCAGTCACCTTCAGTACTCTCCATTTGATTGATGCAATACGCCTACTAAGACCCTTTTTCTACTACGCAAAACAGTTTTCGAACTCATCAGTTTTAAAGCCTTTTAGTGCTTCTGCGATTTTTGTTTTACCTCTTCCACATTGTCATAACATTTCTTTTTTTCATCCAGAGAAACAAACAAACAAAAAAATCACTTGGGGCAAGAATGGGTGAATGGGGAGAGTGCGGCACAGGGGTCATGCTGTTTTGTTTTTTTTTTTTGAGTTGGAGTCTCACTCTGTCGCCCAGACTGGAGTGCAGTGGCTGCTCCCGGCCACCGCAGCCTCGACCTGCTGGGCTCCGGCTATCCTTCCGCCTCAGCCTTCCAAGTAGCTGGAACTACAGGCACGCGCTACCACGCCCAGCTGATTTTTGATTTATTGTAGAGATGAGGTCTCGCCAAGTTGCCCAGGCGGGTCTCGAACCCGCGGGCTCAGGCAATCCACTCACCTCAGCCTCCCAAAGGCGCGGGATTACAGGTTGAGTCACGGAGCCCGGCCATGCTGGTTTTTTTGGTCAAAAACTGCTACACACTCAGCACAGTGTAGGCAGATGCCTGGTCATGGTGGAAGAACCTGTTTGCCACAGCTTGGGGCATTTCTTCTGCAAATTGTGATACAATCTTTTCAAGACTTCCAGATAAAAACTTTGGTTGACCTTTTGATCCGCAGGGACAAACTCCGAGGGGCTGGCCCTCCGAAAGATAATTCTGGATTTTTGGGAGTCCCCCTTGTATATGCACGAGATAGAGTTATGAACAAGCAAAGAATATTTAGGGACCTTTGATGGTTTGGTATGACGAAGGCATTCAGTAAAAAGGCGACTGGAAATTAGTGAGGAAGGTGTAATAGACAAAAGACAGCTTCCATACTGCTGTCCTTGGTGTTTTCGTTTCTTTTTTTTTTTAAGACTGGTCAAGTGCGGTAGCGAGAATTGGGGAAAGAGTAGAACAAGGAGTTCAATCTGTAACTGACTGTGAATAATCAATTGTGATAACTCACTGCCTTTGGACCAGCCTGTCCTCAGCATCTTCTAAACATCTGGGATAAGTATCCTAAACAACCCAGGAGTACCCCAGGTAGGATCAGGACTAGGGTGAGGCAAGTGAGGTTATTTACCTGGGGTACAAAATTTAAGGGGGTGCCCCAAAGCTCAGACATCTATCTAGATAGATAATATTTTAATACAAAATTTTAAGTATAGACAGGATCAGTAATACAGTTCTTCTTTTGCCTTAGGGTCCAATGTGGCTTGGTAAGTCACTTGTTTATTTAAAATTTTGGCACTTGTTCATAATAAATATTTTGTTCTAATTTTGATTTTTTAAAAAATATATTGCATTAAAATATTTCATATCTAGGCTGGGCACAGTGGCTCACATCTATATTCCCAGCACTTTGGGAGGCTGAGGCAGGAAGATTGCTTGAGCCCAGGAGTTCAAGACCAGCCTGGGCAACACAGCAAGATCTCATCTCTACAAAAAATCCAAAAAATTAGCTGGGCATGATGGCATGCACCTTTAGTCCCAGCTACTGGGGGGAAGTTGAGGCAGAAGGATCACCTAAGCCCAGAAAGCTGAGGCTATGGTGAACCATGATCATGCCACTGCCCAGCCTATGCACAAAGTGAGACCTCCAACTTAAGAAAATTATGCATTCCTTATCTTGATGACTGTGTTTTTGGCACCCCTATAAAAATTTTGTACCCAAGATGAGTCCCTCATTTGTCACACCCTAGTCCTGGCCTTGATCCCACCAAGCACTATCTGTTAGATGTGTGAAAAACACAGTATGTCACCCTGGCATAAATGCACAGAGAGGAAAGGATCAGACTCACAGCGATTGGCTGATGGAATGTGGAGAACAAGGAAAGAGGCGAGTCAAGGATTTCATCCAGGAAACCAGTGTGGCAGCTCCTCAAAACATAACAAACAGAGCTACCATACAATCTGGCAAGCTCATTTGGGGTTATGTCCAAATTAATTGAAAGCAGGGTCTCAAAAAGATATCTGCACACCTATGTTCACTATAGCACGATTCACACTAGCCAGAGGGTGGAAACAACCCAAGTGTCTTTCAACAGATGAATGGATAAACAAAATGTGGTCTATTCATGCAGTGGAATATTATTCAGCCCTAAAAAGGAAGAAAGTCCTGTCATAAGCGGCAACATGGAGGAACCTGCTGGAAATTCTGCTAAATGAAATAAGTCAGTCACCAAAAGACAAATACTGTAGGATTCGACTTACAAGGGGCACCCAGAGAAGACAAAATCATGGAGACAGGAAGAGGAATGGAGGGGACCCAGGGCTGGCAGAAGGGGGAAATGGAAGTTGTTGTCAAGTGGGGAGAGAGTTTCTGATTTGGGAGATGAAAAGTTTCTGGAGACCTGTTTCACAGCAATGTGACTGTCCTTAGCACTGCTAAACTGGGCAGTTAAAAATGGTTGAGGTGGTAAATTTTACATTACGTATTTTTTAACTACAATTTTTAAAAATGCCATCTTGGGTGTCAGGGTGACTAGACAGGATATGTTAGAGGAACTTCAGTGTGTCTGGAGGGAAGATTGTAGGCTTAGCTTTGGACATGCTGAGTTCGGGGTGCTGGGGGACTTCTGAGAAGAGATGGGAAGTACGATAACACAGTGTCAGAGCATGGGCTCCGGAGCCAGCCTGCCGCAGTTTGGGCCTGGCTCAGTCACTCACTGGCTGTGTGAGCTCTGCCTCGGTGTCCTTCTCTGTAAAACGAGGAAAATGAAAGTACCTGCCTCATAGGATTGCTATGAGGATAAATGAGACATTCCATGTAACACATGTTGTCATGCCTGGCCCACAGTAAGTACTATTTAGCTATTGTTATAATTATGTGTCTAATAGGCAGTAGGGTTTATACCTCAGAAACCAGATAAGCCAATCAAGCAGCTGGGTGTAGCGGCACATGCCTGTAGTCCTGGCTACTTGGGAGGCTGAGGCGGGAGGATCACTTGAGCCCAGGAGTTGAGGCTGTAGTAGGCTATAATCATACCTGTGAATAGGCATTGCACTCTAACCTGGGCAGCATAGTGAGATCTCATTTCTAAAAAGTGAAAAAAAGACATGCCCATCAAAATTGATTTTGAAATCTGGCATTTTCATCAGTCCAGGCATCTTTGTCATGGATAAACACATAGTTTGCACTTGAGTTTTTGGAAATACTGAAACATAACTGAAGGATGATCACATCTGCCTTTATGGATACTCAGAAGTTCAGGACAATTGATTTCCCTAGCAGCATCAATTCCTATTTGAAAAACAAATGGTAACTTCTCTAGAATAGTTTCCTCTCCCACATCTTCCCCCAAGTTCTAGTTTCCAGGGAGAGGGACGCTGAGCTTATAGCAGTTTGAGTCATGGTGTTTGATACCTCTTGACTCAATTGAGAAATCAGGACTATCTTGGCCAAGGTTATTAATTTCCCTATTTCTGAAGTAGACAATAAAGATTCACCCAGAATTTATACAACCAAGCCCATGGAAATACATTTGGGATAGTCTCTTAATTATGAATTGACAATATATCATCCATAAAATAACTTAATACACTAATTATTTTTTAAAAACCTAAATATAACAAGAGTGCCATTCTCTCATACGGAAAGTCTTTCTAAAAATTCTTTTTTGTGTCAGGGTCTCACTTTATTGCCCAGTCTTGAGTGCAGTGGCATGATCATGGCTTACTGCAGCCTCAAATTCTTGGGCTCAAGCAAGCTTCCTGACTTAGCCTCCTGAGTAGCTGGGACTGCAGGTGCACCACCACGCCTGGCTAATTTTTTTATTTTTATTTTTGTAGAGATGAGGTCTCACTATGTTGCCCAGACTGGTCTTGAATTCTGTGCTCAGGCAATCCTCCTGCCTCGGCCTCAAAAAATGCTGGTGTTGCAGGCAGGAATCATCATGCCTGCCTCTAAAATCCTTAATGATATAGTGAGAGTTAAACATCTCACTGCCAGAGAAAGTCATTCCACATACAGAAGAGAGAAAGATCCAGATGAACCCTATAGGGTTGTGTTGAAACTGGGTATCAATATATACTCATGGTTTATTTATTTGTTTGTTTATTTAGAGTCGGAGTCTCTGTCACCCAGGCTGGAGTGCAGTGGCAGGCTCATGGCCACCGCAGCCTTGACCTGCTGGGCTCAGGTAATCCTTCTACCTCAGCCTTCCAAATAGCTAGAACTACAGGTGTGTGCCACCATGCCCAGCTAACTTTTTGATTTATTGTAGAGACGAGGTCTCTCCATGTTGCCCAGGCTGGTCTCAAACCCGTGGGCTCAGGCAATCCTTTTGCATATGCCTCCCAAAGTGCTGGGATTACAGGCATGAGCCAATGCCCCTGTCTGAACTCATAGTTTAAAGTACATACACACAGGAAGAGATACATAGATATACAGATGATTGTGTGTGCATGGGCTCGTATACTTATACACATGGATTTCCCGTCTCCGTGGAACAGTGACTCTCATTAGCAAAAAAGGATAGAGTCAGTTACTGTCAAGGCAAATAGCCTTATGTAACTTAATAATTACTGCGGTCATAATGGTACTGATAATAGGTTTGTTTTTTTTTTTAATCTGGTCGGCTGGCGACCTGGGCGTTGCAGTTCCAAGGGCTGCATTGGATCCACACGGTGGCAGGAAGTGATGGTATCTGGATGGGAACGCGACAGCACCCTAGAGCTTGAGGATGCCAGCAGCCGAGGGGACCCCTGGGAGTGTTGCAGCTCCGGTGGCTGGATGGGCTGGCAAGCCAGGCCTCAAAAGTGTTGGCTGAGCCGGGCTCGGTGGCTCAGCCTGTAATCCCGTGCTTTGGGAGGCTGAGGTGAGTGGATTGCCTGAGCCCGCGGGTTTGAGACCCACCTGGGCAACTTTGCGAGACCTCATCTCTAGACAATAAATCAAAAAAATTAGCCGGATGTGGTAGCGCGCACCTGTAGTTCCAGCTACTTGGAAGGCTGAGGCGGAAGGATCGCCGAAGCCCAGCAGGTCGAGGCTGCAGTGGCTGGGAGCAGCCACTGCATTCCAGTCTGGGCGATGGAGTGAGACTCCAACTCAAAAAAAAAAAAAAGTGTTGGCTGGATGGGCCAGCAAGCCAGGTCTGGAGAAGTGTTACATTCCGTCAGCTGTGTCCTCAGTTTCACTTTTGTAGCTGGTTTCACTTTCAACTCTACTCTGCTGGCAGCTCCATCATCAGTTTCAACTCTGATCTGCGGGCACCTGCAGCTGGTAAGCCAGCCTCCAATGTGTGCAACATGTACAGTCTTCAAGTCCCACGATTTCAGGAACTCTTCAGGTCCAGGTTCTTGTCTCGTGCCCAAGGAGAAGGATACAGACAACTGGTGGGTGAGAAAGCAGGAGGTTATTAAAAAGACAGAAAAGCTCCCACAACCCAAAGGAACCCAAAAGTGGGTTGCCAGTCTGGGGCAGACACCAAGGCTTTATATAGACCTAGGAGTGAGCTGATTGGCTAGCATTAGCCGTGAGCTGATTGCTTGTCACTAGCTGAGCTGATTGGTTAGTACTAAGGACCAATCAGCTAGAGGTAAAGACCCAGTAGTGAGCTGATTGGTTGGCACTTAGCACCAATCAGCTGGAGGTGTCATGGTGTGTTTTGAATTCCAAGAAGTGAGTGCTTTTGCTCTAGTCTGAGGGGCTTGCAGGCTTATTACCCGACTTACCTTAACTGTCTGCCCATTTTCTGGCTCCTCTCTCATTACCACTTTACTAATTGATATAAGAAATAGTGACCCTGAATTACAAGGGAAAGGTTAAACCTATGGTCACCATTTTCTGGATAAGAAGGCATGCAAAAAACTTCTCTCAAAATTTAATCTCCAGGCTGGGCACAGTGGCTCATGACTGTAATTCTAGAACTTTAGGAGTCTGAGGTGAGAGGATTGCTTAAGCCCAGGGTTTTATAGCCTGGGCTACAACGAAAATTTTTTTAAAATAGGTGGGCATGGTGGTGTATGCCCTGTAGTATGCCTCGGGAGTCTGAGAAGGGAAGATTGCCCGAGGTCAGGAGTTTGAGGCTAGGGTGAGCAATGATTGTGACACTGCACCCCAGTCTGGGCGGAAGTGAGACTCTGCAAACAAACAAAAAACACTTAACCTCCAGATCTTGGTCTCTCAGTAGCCATTTTCCATAAAGAGCCCGGGCTTTTTGGAGAAGTGACTGTTTCCAGAGCTTGGGGGAAAAAAATTCAAAATGAGCTTGGAACATTTTATGATGCCAAAAAATAAGAAAGTGATTGAAAAAAAAAAAAAAGGATAGGGTCTTGCCAAAAGAACACAAAAGTCAACCAGAGGAACTCCCAGAGGGCAAAACAGAACAATTTGAGGAACAAAGTAAATAATAATATAATTGATTATATTCAATAAAATAAAATAAATATGAGTCTTTGCTAATATTTTTTTTGTTTGAGTCAGGATCTTACTCTGTCACCCAGGCTGGAGTGCAGCGGCACAGTCACAGCTCACCGTAGCCTCAACTTCCTGGGCTCAGGTGATCCTTCTGCCTCAGCCTCCTGTGTAGCTGGGACTACAGGCGTGTGCCACCATGCCTGGCTGCATTTTAAAAACTTTTTTTTTTGTAGAGACAAAGTCTTACTATGTTTCCCAGGCTGGTCTTGACCTCCTGGGCTCAAGCAGTCCTCCTGCCTCAGCCTCCCAAAGTGCTGGGATTATAGGCATGAGCCACTACACCTGCCCCCCTGCTAATATCAATGAATGAACTAATTGATTAACTTTCAAAAGAAGAGGAAAGAACAATCCTTTCTTACAGAGGAATTCTAATTTTAAAATGTAGAAGAAATGAGGGAAAAAGAAAATTATTGTTAGGCAATCCTATAGCAATCATTGTTGCAGTCAAGATCCACTAAAGGATGCTAAGATCAGTGGGTAAGATCTTGAGGAAAAACAATATATCAGCATATCTCAAAGCATCTAACCCAAGATACTGGATTAATGGTGGAGGAATCCAGCAGACACCATCTTAACTAAGCAGTAAAGGTTAACGTCACCTGTCATGAGACACAGATGTCATTTGCCCCTTGATATCATGCACTGAGAAGGGTACAACATCACTTCTATGGTATTCCTTCCCAAAATATGTAAATCTCAATCAGACAAACTTAAAAGAGGAACAATCTACAAAATCACTGATGACTACTCTTCAAAAATGTCAAGGTCATGAAAGACAAGGAAACAGTAAGGAAGTGTGACAGATTGAAAAAGACTAAGGAGACATGACAACTAAATGCAATATGGGATTCCAGACTGGATCTTGAGACAGAAAAAGGCCACTGGGGGTAAACAGGTAGAATTCAAATACTGTGTATAATTTAGTTAATAGTATTATACCTATTATAGCATGTTAATTTCCTGGCTTGTTTTTTGTTTTGTTTTGTTTTTGAGTCAGAGTCTCACTGTGTCGCCCAGGCTGGAGTGTGGTGGCATGCTGCTCATGGTCACCACAGCCTCGACCTGCTGGACTCAGGCAATCCTTCCACCTCAGCCTTCCAAGTAGCTGGAACTATAGGTGCGTGTCACCATGCCCAGATTATTTTTTGATTTATTGTAGAGATGAGGTCTCACCAATTTGCCCAGGCTGGTATCAAAACACTGAGCGCAGGCAATCCTCTCGCCTCAGCCTCCCAAAGTGCCAGGATTACAGGCTTGAGCCACCATGTCCTATTTTTTAAAATAATAATAATGGTACCATGGCTTTGTAAGATGTTAACATTTGAGGAAACAAGTTGAATGTTACATCTGAACTCTCTGTACTGTTTTTTCAACTTTTCTTTATGCCTAAATTGTTTACAAATAAAAAGTTTTTGAAAATTTTGTGGGGGGGATTCACAGTAGTGGGAAACTGCTGGGCCGGGGACCAGGGATTGGCAGTAGTGGGAAACTGCAGGGGGCAGGGCACACCTCATCAACAAGAGTACCTGCATAATGAACATTTGTATACCTAACATTGAGTTGTACCCCACATCTTCAAAATTAAAAATTAAGTCGGGCTCGGTGGCTCAGCCTGTAATTCCGTGTCTTGGGAGGCTAAGGTGAGTGGATTGCCTGAGACCGCGGGTTTGAGACCCACCTGGCCAACTTGGCGAGACCTCATCTCTACAATAAATCAAAAAATTAGCCAGGCGTGGTAGCGCATGCCTGTAATTCCAGCTACTCGGAAGGCTGAGGTGGAAGGATCACCGGAGCCCTGCAGGTTGAGGCTGCAGTGGCCGGGAGAGGCCACTGCACTCCAGTCTGGGCGACAGAGTGAGACTCCAACTCAAAAAATATATATATATATATATTTTAAAAACAGAGACATGCAGCAAGTTTAATCAGTTTTCCCAAGACCCCAGAGCTAAGCAAGGATTCCAACCAAGGCCTTTGTGGCTTAAGCAAGACGCCACAAGCCTTCCCCTACCAGAGTGCTCTCTGCTA